>JAECUM010003980.1:0-39602 GCA_016617855.1 Megalonaias nervosa | reverse complement strand
TGAGCTGCAACGCATCAGCTCCATTCGCAAGTATCTTTCAGTTGATGCCACTAAAACACTTGTGTGTTCCTTAGTACTTTCAAGACTGGACTATTGTAACTGAATTCTGTCTGGTTCATCTCAATCTCTACTCCAGAAACTTCAAAAAGTTCAAAACACAGCTTCTCAGATCATCCTTAGAGTACCACAATCAGAGCACGCCTCTCCCCTGCTCTGTACCCTACTCTGGCTATCCATACGATCCAGAATTAAACACAAAATTTATTCTCTGTGCTACGTTTCACTGACAGGCTCCAGTCTAACATACCTATCTGACCTCACCCATGTGTACACACCTGCAAGATACTTACGCTCCTCTTCTACACTTGTATTCTCATTATTCCTACTATGAAAATGAAATCATATGGACAACGCTCTTTTGCATACCAGGGCCCAGCAATGTGGAATGAATTGCCCACTGCACTTAGACACAAAGACACAGTGATCTCATTCAAGAGCACTCTTAAAACTCACCTATTTCAACTGCAAGAACAGACTTAAAGACCGAATAATGTATCCTTGCCTTAAATATTTACAGAATGTTTTCTGTTTCTAATTTCGTGGTGTTTGTTCTTATTTTTGTAATCATATCATTATATATGTTTTTTAAGTGTTGTCAAATGTTGTAAAGCGCTTAGAGCTTCTAAAGATTAGGCGCTATACAAAGTCCTCATTATTATTATTATTATTATTATTATTAAGTGAAGTTTACAACTGGATCAGAAAATAGCTTCATGAATGGTAATAGGATCAGCCAATCAGATGCAAGATAACCTCATTAACATGCATGGATCTGTCATTACTGAATCTGTCTGAGATCTTTATTATATAAGCATATATTTCAAGGCTGATCAAAAACACTGCCTACAGAGTAGTAACAAGCAATGTTGATGAATGGATGGATGATAAACAACAAATGATAGCCACAGTGAATTTACTATAAAAAAGAAAATGCTTTCATCACTGATTAAGATGACATTGCCAGATTTTAAAAAATTCCTCATTTTATAAAATCAGCCCAAACCTGAATCTGCTCCTGTATGACAGGACCTCTGGCCATATTATCTGCCAGTTGCTGCTGTACTCTCTCCAGCTCCCTCTTAATGGACTTGTTCTCTGTCTCCATGGTTTTGGCCTGGTTCTGCAGATTGACCTGGGTCTGTTTATTGGTGTCGAGCTCTGACTGAAGGGTCCCAATTTCCTGCTTGGCCTGCTGCACATCCTGACGAAGTTGTTCCTGCTCTGACTTTATAGACTCATTCTGCCGCTTTAGCTTTTTGTTTTCTGTTATCTTAACTCCAATCTGAAAACAAGGTGAAAATGCTCTAAGCCCTACATTCACATCACTGACTGTACAATTTAATTATCAGCAACATGGAATTTTCTTTCATTTAATATTTGGTTGTCTTTAGAAGCAAGAATGAGATTTATCAGCTGCCTTAAAAGAGGAGCCCAAACTCCTTTTTTTCTGTAAACCAGAGCAGAACTAAAAACAATTCACATAAAGAGATTTCAAATATGTCTTTTAATCACAGAATGGGATAAGTAATAATAAACAGGACTCAGCTAAGAAAGAAATCCATTATATTAGCTGAGATACTTTTACAACTAAAACTGGTGTTGCCAGCCATGTTGGATCACAATAGATATAAAGATAATTGTTTTCAATACAATATGTATCATGCACAAATAAATAAAAATATACAAGTGATTCCATTTTTACAAAACAATGCAGGATGGCTGATCTACCTGAATGAACCAAAGTGAAGTTTATACTTTTCTTTCTGTCTTTCTGTTATAGCTTCAGTGATGATGTTAACAGAAACACAAATATCTGGAAAACAGTTTTAGAAGAGTTTGATGCATAAGGCAAAAATAAGTGTTTACTATTGCACTGGTTTTAAAATTAGGGCTCAACCAGCTGAATTAGATGCACAAATCAATTTCAGGATTTTTTTGTTAATTTTTTTTCTTTTTCTCCCCTTACACATTATTTATATAATAATGATTGGTATATATAATGCACTAAGCACTTCAAGTACTGGGCTAAACAGGCTAAATTAGATGCACAAATCAATTTTGGGAATTTTCTTGGTGTAAATAAATTTTTTTAAACCATGTGGAAAAAAAGTGCTAGGGTTGGCAACAAAAAATAGGGATGGTCAGCCGTCCGTAAACACATATATTTTTGTTTAACCTAATAAATCTTCTGGATAAGGAAACAAATGTAACATTCATGTGAAAATAGCTATATACTGTAATGAATTAAACATTTCATTTGGAAAAAAATTAAATCTCAAGAGAATTAATAACTACTATTTTATGACTGACTGAAATTCTGTTTAACGTGTAATTTCAAAGAGTGTGTGGCAGTGACATTGATATTATGCATGTAGGTGCTGTATGAGGAAATGGAGCATTACACACAGTTAAAGCAGCTATGTTGCTTACTTCGTTCTAATGGCTAGCAAGACAACAGTTTAATATCATTTATTTCATGCTTCATTCCACTAACATCCTGTAGCAATGTTTTCAGAATGTATTGTGATACATCAATACCAGACAAAATATTGAAATCATCAATGTACTGATGATATTGAACTACATCTATTTGCAACAAATAACCAGGAATGTTCTCAGCTTGTCTATTTTTTAATAAATAGTAATTTAGGATATAGATAGATAGAGAGATAGATAGATAGATAGATAGATAATTGTAACTATCACTATCCTAAGTGCTTACACCTCTATGCCAAAGGCAATTACAAAACCTGACCACAAAAGACACAAATTTACAAACATTTACAACATTATTATCACATGACATTACTATTGAAGTACTGTTTAAAAATTTTGGCTGTCACACCTCACTGATGTGAACTCCACTGACTGCAATGTTTGTTATCAGTGTATTTTTATCCACTTAAAAGGACTACCTTAGATTTAAGACATTTATGATTAAAACATTTAAAGGAGATGTAACATGTTGTGACAAAAAAGACAACATGATATGCCTAATTTTCAAATATACCAGACAATGTTTCAGATTTGCTTCTCATTATCCTTCCATGATTAACTGGTTCCATCTAAAATTAATTATTGCTAAAATTCCTTGTTACTTTCAGAAAACTATATTTTAGAATTTCACTCCAAAATAGTATTTTATTCCACTCTACTATTTTAAACAAATTAATTAATAACTGACAAGCTGACTTGCTACCTGGAAAGTATGTAACACCTAACTGACAGGCACTTCTGGTAAAGTTGAATGGTGAAGTTCTATTTAACTGGTCTCCAAAAAAGTCAGAAAGGATCATAACAAAAGTTATTTCTTGTTGTTTTATCTTTTTCTCTTATTTGTCATAAGTTTTACATAATTCATTTTAAAGGTATGTATGATGTGCTGAAACACCATTACACAATATAATTAAAAACCAATTGGTAAGAGGGACTGATGTAATGTCTATAATACAGACCCTGGGATAATCATTTAATTACAAGGGTTTTTATAAAAAAAAAAGTTTAGGAGATAAACTTTCACACCTCTTTGTCTTGTGCTATGTAGTTATATAGTGTTTAAACAAATGGGAAGGCATAATGGCCAAACTAGATCAGCTGGTGACACCTCTATCAAATATCAAAAAAATGTGCAAACTAGAATCATCACCTCTAAGTTTGGCTGACAATACCTTTATCAATCATTTGAAAAAGAAACAATCTGTAAAGTAGAACTAGTGACCTATGAATTTTACTTTTGTTAAGGTGTTTCTTTGACTGTTTAATGAATAAACAAATAAAA
This sequence comes from Megalonaias nervosa, assembly GCA_016617855.1. NCBI lineage: Eukaryota > Metazoa > Mollusca > Bivalvia > Unionida > Unionidae > Megalonaias > Megalonaias nervosa. Next base: position 35,764 of record JAECUM010003980.1, on the reverse strand, counting down.
GACAATTTGATATAATGATATTTGCAATATCTTAAGACTTCCTCTCAACCACAGCATCATAATAAGTGGTTTTAACTACATATATATGCCTTAGCTAGCCATGGATAAAAGCATACACTCTGCACCAATATGGTTCTGAGTTTCATCCCCAGATCTGATATATAAAGCAGAATGTTATTTAACATACATAACTTGTGGTTTCCTCTTGATTCTCTGCTTTCCTCTACACCTATGTCCAATTCATACCAATACCTGAATCACGATGTCATAAGAATGTGCATTACTGCCATAAACTCTACACATAACACTTAAGTTCTCTTTCTGTACCAAATAAAGTGTCTGTACCATACCTGTTTCCTCAGGTCCCTCTGACTATCCTTTTCATTCTGCAGGTTTTCCTCAAGAATCTGAATCCTCTTGATGTAGTTATGTTCCTCCTGCTCACGTTCCTTTGTGGACTCGGATAAGTGGGAATGGATATCAACCAAAGCTGACTCTCTCTGGGCCAAGGCATCCTCTAGCTGGGATACATGCTGTTTCAGGGTGGCATTACTCTGTGTCAGGCCTGAAATGGTTAATCATTGCCACTAAAACTCATGTTTCTAAAGAAAAACCTCAATTAAAGTGCTAAAACCCTAAAATACGTAAATTATAACACATTCAAGAATATTATATCCGGAAATTGTCAAAACCATTGCTCCTTGTAGCACAACATCACATGGAGCACCATCACTTCATAATAAGGCCCCCAAAAATATGAGTATTTCTGGTCAGCCGACTGTCCATGTTTTTCATTGCCGACCCTAGTGCTTTTATCCCAAAGGGTAAAGAAAAAGATAACCTACCTAACTACACTAATTTTAAAACCAGTGCAATAGGAAACACATATATGGGGGCAGGCCCTAAATGTTACTCTGCTGTGGATTTTCTGACACAAATCTGGACACTCAGCCAATCTGACAGTGCAGTAAATCTAAGATGTGCAAGAAGTCAATTGTTCAATGTAGGCTGTTATTATTTATCAACTGGTTGCTGATCATAATGGAGTGGTCAAAAATAAAAAAAAAAACCTCAAACCAAATGAAGTCAGAATCTAAATTCCTATGCTTTATCTAGAATATACTTGAAGAGCTCGGTTGTTTCATGCTTGCTTTGCACTTCTTTCATGGGATAAATCCTTGGTTCCAGTATATGTATGGTACAGTGCTAAACATTTAAGGTTTGAGGTTTCATTTGGGTGTTTCAGCTTCTTCTATACCAAGGGCCACCTCTCATCAACATCTGAACTATTTAAAGTATACAGAACAATTTGTTTGGGGGTTACGAGTAAATCTAAAGCACTCACCATGCCAGATCACTGCCATCTCACCTCTGTCTGTTTAGGCTTGAGTCTCTGGCTCAGCCAATGCGGTATGTGAGAAAGGCTGCCAGTGGCTTCTCGTGGGTCAGTGGTTCTTCCTAGGGTTTTCCTGGCTCTTCTCCCACCTGATACTGGCCACATTGTATTGCCTATCTTGTGCTGAAAAATGGTGTTAAACCCCACAACAACATCAATTTGTTTGAACTGTATAAACTTAATGTACAGTCAACATAGGATAACAGAACTTTAAAACACAAACGATCAATGATGTATGCACATTTTACCTGCTAATCTGCCCCTTTCTTTCTCCAGTTCCAAAGCTAATTTCTGATTGTCCTCTTCAGCTGCTGTGTTGTCTGCCTGCTCCTGCTGAATTCTAGTTATCTCCCCCTGCAGGGAAGACAACTCCTGCTGGTAATGGTGTATCTCAAGTTCCCTAACACTCTGTAGCTCTATCAACTGAGACTCTAAACTTTGCTTCTGAAGTCTGCTTTGTTCAAGCTCAGATGCAAGGTTCTGCAATGAAGCCAAGACCAGGTTTGAAAGAATGACGTACAAATTGTTTGTTTTCATGTGCATATGATTTAGTGCAAGTGAGCACATCACAAGCTGTTTTGTGAACAGAAACATATAAATGATCTCACTTCAAATGTTATTATAATCATAAAATGCTAGAGTGCTTTGATTATAAATAAACCATACAATCAATGCTCACCTAGAGTTGTACTTGTAACTTGACTAGAAAGTTTAAAAACCTGATAATCGTCACAAATATCATTTAAATGGCACACAAAAGTTACCTATTCACATGAATATGCATACTAAGCCTATTTTATCTAGATACAGCAGTTTCTGCATAAACATAATTACAAAGTTTCGTTAGAAATAAAGGTATGTCAAACTGTCAGAAAAAACTTTTCAAGTCATTTCCATATCGATTGATGCATGCCTCCCTCAGTTCAATTGTTGATGTCAAGTGTTATCAGATATTCCTGCATGGAATCTTCCAATGAAGGATATATAGACAAACTGCTCACAGGGACCAAATTAAAATGCTAACACATAAAGCCACTAGGCATACAATATCAAAGCACAGTGAAGCAATAATAGAAATGATGACATACAGAAGAGGACATGTAGACTTCACAGCTCAATTTTAGCAGTGTAAAAATCATAGAAACTTGAAGCTACTATCCAAGCTGCTAAGATTATTAAAAATATTACAGACTGTGGTACAATAAAATGTTCAAGAATTAAAACTAGTGATTCTCAACCTGGGGGCCAAAGACCCCAGGGTCCATGGAGTTATTCCAAGGGATATGCTTTTTCTCAATTAATGGAGCCTAAAAGTACAACTATTTGTATGTGAGAGTTCACAAAATTGTCTGAAGTTGAGAAGGGGGTCCTCATACTCAAAAAGGTTGGAAACTACAGATTTAAACTATTCAAACTTAAGACTGGATCCTGCAGAAGTAATTTTTGCTAAAACTCTCTTTAAATCATGAGCACGTGCCCAAAATAAAATCAAACATTTTTAATAGTACATTTTTGAAAGAAATTTTTAAAAATGTTTTCTACTTGGCTTGAAACCTCAACAACCGTCAACGATACACCAATAATTAATGCACTTTTTACAATATTATAGTACAAGTCACATGGGTAATGTAGGCATTCAACACCAACTATTTCAATAATGGGTGTCGTTTTACAGAATTTGATTCGACACTACCTTTAAGCGGCAAGTATTCACTTCATTTAGATTCACAGATGTCCATATTCCTTTAGAAGGTCATTATTTAGATGCCCCAATAGGTGCATACAGCAAAATCAATGCTAAAGTACGTAGACATTTTTGAACCAAGTAAACCTAAAGGTGTGATCCAGTAAAATCCGGATTGACTGTCACGCACTGTGATGTCACAAAGAAACCTATGCATATTGATAAACACATTCATACTACCCTCGATTGTGATGATTCCACTTGATGTGCTCTTATTTTGACCCAAGTTTAGTACATAGCCACCACTGTAAAGTCCATAGCGATATGTAATTTTCTTCTGGAAGTTTCTTGGTGACAGTTAAGGTACAGAGCATTGAATAATCAGGATTGAATAGACTTTTGTTAAAGAAAATTAGTGTTAAATTTTGAAAGGACAATTTATATTTAATTTAAAATGAGTAAATGTCCATACATGACCCATGTGACTTGTACTATAGAAGCAACATTTTAATTAATTGAAGTATGGTTTACTAACAAGCAATAATTCAAAATGATATCAGCCTTTTACTAGTCTGAATTTGTCCTATAAGGCCTAAAACATAAATAGCCTTGTTTACAGTTTCCTATTTCTTTCCACCAACCTTAGAAATTTTTATTATCCATAATTTTTTTAAAACATCAGAATTTTCTGAAAGCTTTGACCAGTCTAGATTGTGTTTTGTTCATAGGCAAAAGTATTAGACATAATGCTTTAGGCCACATTATTCCCCCAAACTGGAAGCATGACTCGAAGTCTACCTATGTGTGCTGCTTGTCAATTGAGATCAGCTTCAAATCTGCAGCAAGTTACATCAGATAAATGCAAAATATATATTTAATGAGCAACATTGTGTTGCTGTGTAATTATGACAGGATCTTTTCTCAGAGGAATAAAATTAGACTATGTCCATGGTTCAGTGTCAGTAAAAAGACAGGAAAAAAGAGTAAACAAAATAATATTACTCCAACTAATCAACCCAATTTGTGATAAAATTAAGCTAGCAACACACATATTATTTTTAGGCCTTTGTCCATACTTCTTTCCATTATATATCATGTAATGAAGATCATAACACTGTGACAGAACACCTAGCATCTGTCACATAGCTAAGTAAATCAGTAAATTATTACATACTTAGAAATGCCACAAAGCAAAGTCATTTAGTAAAATAGCATATACATTGCAAAGTCATTTAGAAGAATAGAATATACCTAGCCATGACACAAAGCCAAGTCATTCAGTAAAAAAGTACACACTAGGAAATGTCATATAGACAAGACATTTATTAAAAAAGCCTAGCACTTTCACACATCCAAGTCATTCAGTAGAAAAGATTACACTAAGTCATGTCACACTGCCAAGTCATTCAGGAAAAAAGCATACATTATGGAATGTCACAGCCAAGTCATTCAGTAAAACAGCACATACCTAGCACTTTCACACATCCATGTCATTCAGTAAAAACGATTATACTGAGCCATGTCACACTGCCAAGTCATTCAGGAAAAAAAAGCACACACTAGGAAATGTCACACAGCCAAATCATTCAGTGAAAAAGCATATACCTAGCACTTTCACACATCCAAGTCATTCACTAAAAAAAGCATACACTGAGCTATGTCACACAGCCAAGTTATTCAGTAAAAAATCATACATCTAGCATTTTCACACATCCACATCATTCAGTAAAAAGAAGTATACACTGAGCCATGTCACCTAGCTCAGTATACACCTACCAGTGTAAGTCATGTCATTCAATAAAAAATCATACACTGAGCCATTTTAGCCAAGTAATTTTGGAAAAAGTATACACCTAGCCATGTCACTCAGTAAAACAGCATACACCTAGCCAAGTCACAAAACCAAGTCATTCAGTAACAAAAAACTTACACGAGTCATGTCACACAGCCAATTCATTCTGTAAGAAAGCATACACTTAACCCTGTCACAAAGCCAAGTCATTCAGGTAAATAGCATACACCATGCATTATCACACAGCAAAAGTCATTCAGTAATGTGACAAAAAACCTAACAATGTTATATAGCAAAGTCATTTGGCAACATACACCAAGCAATGTCACACAGAAAAGTCATTTGGTAACATAGCATACCTGCAATTGTATGATTAACAGAATCCCAAAACCCATGTTTGATATAAACATTATCAAAACTAATCATACTGTGTGTCACAAGCTATTTCCAGTGATAGGCATACTGAGTTATTCAACTTTCTTGAATAAGATATTATGCCACTGACTGCAAGCAGCTAGTACAGTAACATGTTGTATTATTATGCTGGTTTCATAATTTCCTACCTAACCTAACACTCACTCATCACTTGTGTAAAATTATAATCTATGTATTTTACCTGTAGTTCTGTTGAGATCTGGTCCTGCTGTTCCATCACACTTAGTTCATATTTCTTGTGAGCCATATCCAGTTCTGTTTCCAGCTTCTCTTTGTCAGAAATCACCTCCCTTAATTTGGAACTAAGCAGTGCAACATTGGTGTCAAAAGACTGCTGTCTTTCTGTTAATTCTCTCTGTAATGCCTTCAGGTCACTGTTCAGTTTTGCTATTCTTGCCTTGTATTTTGTGTTGTCTTTCTTAGTAGTTTTCTCTATCTGTGCTAACTGCTCTTTTAGTTGCATATTTTCATCTTCCAACTGATTGAATTCCACAGAGTAAGTTTCAGGTATTACTTCAGATCTCTGCATAGCTTCTTCGTCTTTGTGAGATCCTGAGAATTGCTGCATTTTTGTAAGTTTTTCTCTTGTAGCAGTCAATTCCATGTCCAAAAACTCCTTCTCCTTTGAAGCATTTTCAAGCATACTCTCAAGCCCTGATACTTTCTCCTGCAACATAATAACTTCACTATCCAACGAGACCTTCTGAGACTGTAACTCATTAATCTGAGCTGACTTAATTTCATGCTCTTTTGCCGTATTGTCCAAGGTTCTTTTCTCATTTTCAAAAATCTGCCTTAGTCTCTCCAATTCTGTCTGAGATTCATTCCTATCAGATTTCAACTGTTCCAGTTCAGTAGACTTTGCATTTAACTCTAGCTTCATTTGCTTGAAACTTTTCTCAACTTTTCCCATGTCATGCTTAAGACTTTCTAGTGCCTTGTCAACAGATCTCTTTTCCTCCAAAGCCGATTTCAAGGAAATTTCAGCTGCAGCTTTTTCTTCTTTTAGTTTTAGAATATCCACATCTTTTCCACCCAAACTATTTTGAAATGCATTCAATCTGGATTCCACCTCTATTAGTTTCTGTTCAAGCTCCTCTATGGTCTTGTCCTTCTCTATTAAACTTTCCTGAGATAGGGTCAACTTTTTCATCAAATCCATCTGTTCATTTTCCAGAGTGAATATCAGTGATTGCTTTTTTTTAAGATCATTATTAGCTCTTTCCAACTGTACATCCATATCAGAAGTCATCTGCATAAGAGCTGCAATCCTTGACTTTTCCTCTTCAACTGTCTGTATTTTTGTAGCAAAAGTGTCCTCCAGGAAACTTCTTTCTCGCTGAATTTCCTGAAAGGCAGCCTCTCTATCCATCATGTCAGCCTGAATTGTCTCCAACTGTCGTGCCAAAAGCTCTTTCTCTTTAAGAGCCCTCTGTTGAGTTTCTGACAACTGCTGTCTGAGCCGAGTGTTTTCAGCCCGCAATCTCTCAATGATACTTCCTTGTGAGACTGCCTGAGCTTGCAGATTGGTAAGTTCATGCTGAAGTTCAGATCTAGCTTGTGTAGCAATCTGCAGCTGCTGCTGGTACCACTGCCTGGCATTCTGCAATGAAACCAGATCACTTTTGGCTGACCTTGCCTCATTATCGGCTTCCATTTTGGACTGTAATGATGTCTGAACCTCCACATACAGCTCGGCTATCTTATTCTTCAAAGCTTGTATTGTCATATCCCGAGATTTAATCTCATCTCGTAGCTCTTTTATCCTGCTCTGGAATTTGTCTGAAATTTCCTGTGACTGCTTAAGCTCTTCCAGAAGTGATCTGGCTTCTTCAGCTTTCTCCTCTAGCTGGCGTTTTGTCTCTACTAAACTCTGTTCCAAAGAAATCCTGACTTGCTTCAGGCTTTCTAGATTTGCTAACAGACTAGAACTGGCTTCATCTTTCTGTTGCCCTTTTGTGTTTATGTTTTTCAATTTCAATGAAGCCAGTTGTGCTTGCAATTCAGCTCTTTCCTGCAAAGTACTCTGAGCTTCAAATGTCAGCATTTCGAGCTGTCCCTCTAATTTTGCCTTTTCCTTCAGAAGCTCTTCCACTTGAGCACTACTGTGATTCATATCCTTACTTGATTCTTTCTTACTAGATGGTTTAGTCTGTGGAGATGTAAAATTTGTTACCAGCTTTGGGGTGCTTTTGAAGATGGGTGTAAGCTTAGGAGTAAAGTGACTGGATCCACTCTCACTGTTCAAGACACCCCTAGCAATTGAATCCCTAGAGGTAATAGCAGGAGGGGAGTAAACTGAAGAATATCCAGATTCCTGAGCACTTTCACTGTTCTTTTTCAAGTCTATAATTGGTCGAAAGGAGGTCTCTTTTACTGGTGGAGAATGTCTCATATCTCTTCTACTGAGAGTCATGAAGTCTTTTAAATCAACAGTTTTGACAGGTGGTAAGGTCTTGAGGAAAATTTCAGTCTCTCTATCATTATACATATCCAGTTCACTACTGGAACTAGTAACACTCATGTTATCATCTTGTAAACTATCTTTATGCATTGAACCACTGTCACTCAGACTAGATGTGAACATCTGCCCATGATTTGACACAGTTCCACTGCTTGTTAATTTTTGTGGATGGGAAGGATCAAGTTTTGATCCCATTTTAACATCTCCTTGAACAGATTTTGACACATTAGCATCACCACCAAACCAGACTTTTTTGTCTTTTGTAGCTATGATACTTTCAGGAATCTGACGAAAAAGCTCTTTAGAAACACTGGCAGGATCAAATGCTAAACTCTTCAGGGGTTGCCTTTGGTCGCTGGAGATTTCGAGCATAGGAGCTACTGGGGATCCACTAGATACTAAAGACCCTATCTGCGGTGGAGAAGACTGTGAGAAGGACTGAAAGACAGGGCCTGAACTGAGACTGCACTGAAAAGAAATTGAAGACTTTATTACAAAAATACAGTGATACCTATAAATAACAAATTCGCAAATTATTGATGTGAATAGGTGTTGATCATATTCCAAGTTCAGTAAATTTATGTGTGTGATTTGGTTTTTTAATGTAGCTTTAACAACTTTTCAGTCATATCGCTACAATGTTTGCAGTGTGACAGTTTATAACGATGTGCAGCACTGGGGCAGCATGCCGGAGAGATGTAGCATCATGCCCCGCCCAATCACATTATGCTGACACTATGCCAACCAGTCCTAGCACTAACCTCTTAATGCCGAGTGACAAGTGAGACAGCTGCTAGTACCATTTTTGTAAGTCTCTGGTATGACTCGGCCGGGGTTCAAACCTGTGACCTCTTGCAGCCAAGGCAGATGCTCTAACCACTTAGAACACCAGAGCGGTGCATATTTATTTATGTATTTATTCCTGTTTTTAAGAAAATTCTGTTTCAAAGAACAAAAGTCAGACACCCCTAATAGTTCATTATAAATGGATTCTGCTGATCCATTAAAAACAAGTGCCTTCTTTTTTATTGAGCCCACATTTTATTTAGGTCATAAAATCTTTACTGCAAACTTATAAAATCCTTTTAACAATGATCTTAGTCTACAGTGTGTACAGCAGGGATGATACAATTCACCAAAACATCAATATATTGATAATTCTGCCAGATCGATACATGTATCAATACAAAAGTGAAGAACTGATAGAAAATGATACTTACCCAACAAAAGTAAATTAAATCTTCAGCAGTAATGGATAACTATCAGTAGATGGCCTTTTTTATTCATTACATTAAGAATTCCTCTGAATGACCCATTGCAAGCACAAGCACTCATTTATGTCAGTAAGAAAGGTAAACTACTGACAATACCCACTCTCCTTCTACTCATGTGGTTTGAAAACAGGCCTTCACATGCCAATTCTGTGGTAATTATTTAATCACATCAGCACATTCAGCTTCTGATAATAGATATCAGCATAACGGAGACATTCAACACTTGTTCTCCAACTATAATTTAAGTACTTTACTGATTATTTAATAGCCATTTTTACACAAAGTTTCTATGTACTTCATATTTTGTCTACCTGGATAGAATTTTGAGGTTTACACTTCCAGTGCGTCATGCAGTGTACATACACTCCATTCTCAGGGTAAACAATAACCACCAATCAGAACTAAGCTTATTCCACTGTGTGACTTACCAAAAGTGAATACATCCAAATACAAATCCAAGTAGTTATAAAGTAATAGAGAAACTTCACATAAAAGCTGCGATTAAATGATTAGTAAAGTACTTAAATCATACATGGGGACCAACTCTGGAATATCTCCTTCGTGTAACATATGCCAACAGTGACTGAAGGGGATAAAGGGAACATGATGAATGGATAAAATTATTGCCACAGAATTGACCATGGGGTAGATTTTGAACCATACAAAGTTAGTCACCTTGTGTTAATTTGAAGCAGGGGATTATTGCTGTCAATAGTTTTCCTTTTTCACTTATAAAAACAGTGCATTTGGTTGATGCAATTGTTTTGCATATGAAGGAAGTACATTGTGAGGGATTTGGTTGCTAGTCATCCTTGCACCCAGACCTCTTTTCCTTGCACTAGGAAATAACATCACACTGCCTTCTAAATCTAAGCAAAGACATAAAATTGGTAATAAGAGACATTTTTAAAGCATTCATGCTTTGCAAAACAAAGGGTATGGTGATCAAGATGAGCCCTATATCTGAATCAAGTGGAGCAGTCTGAATTAGAATCACCTGTGACTAACACATAGTCTCTTCAGAAGTATTTTTTGTCATGGATGAAAATGACAGATGAACAGGTCTATCTGTAATCTGCATACTAGAAATACAACTGATATGTTAACACATCTAATACAGTACCATCCAACCACTGATAATCCATATAAATATGATAACACCTTCAAGCTGATATGGGGAAAAAAACCGATGTTGATAAGAGCATCCATTTAAGAGAATTAGTGACAAGACTTTTCATATGTCCATATGAGAAGTGATGTTTGAGATCTATCAACACAATTTTCACTCTGGATCAACAAGCTATCACAATTAGTCTTCCAAGGAAGCCCTCATACAGACCTAGAATTTAACAAATTTATTTGCAGCCATAACACCCCTAAATACTTCTAGTATGCCCAACCATTTTTGCCAATATCTCTGCATAAAGTATGAAGATACATGGGGAAAGTGGGACAAATGTCTACAGATGTTACTGACTAGAGTCACCCATCTTTTAACAGAATTGTCAAAATTAAAAAAGAAAAACTTTGAAATAAATTTCTGATATACAGGATAGCCCTTTAAAAAAATAAACAAGGAGAAGCAATTCTGGTATTTGTTTCTGTAACACATTAGATCATAAATCAGTCTGATAATTTTACTAATAAATCTAATGTATACTGTTTTAATCTTCAATAAGATAAATGAGACACATTTAAATGGGAAATAAATCTCCAATTTTTCAGAATGATCTTAACTGCCTTCGGGATTACAAGTTATAATTCTTTCTCTTTGTGTGTTTGACAGTTTACCAGTTGATAGTTTAAATTATGAGATCTGAATACTATGTTCCAATATCTTTACAAAGTTAAAAATATGAAAAAATAATTATGACTCCATCGAAACCAGGACTTTTGTTATTATAATTATTTTATGACACTTCATAAGTGTCAAGTTTTCCTTTTTGTGCTTCTTTTTGCTGTTGATCCAATGTTTTTTAAATACAGTTATCTAAGCAATCTGGCCATGAATAGCAGTAATCATTTGGTAATTCAACACCCACAACAATGACAATTATTCTATAACAAAACTGCTCCAGTTCTGACTAAGCAAGCCATATTTGCCAGCCTGTAAATTGATGCAGAGTATAAGAATTGGCAAATTTTGTATATTTTCCATCTTTCGTCCATATATAAATTAATGCCAACTATAAGATGAGGCCAGATCAATACCTCTGCTTCATCTTTTCACTACGGTTTATTTCAAACAGCATTGCGAATTGTATCCTATCTCCAACTCTGTAAATTTTCAGGTCAGCATTATTTAATGTAACTAAAAATAGCTAATTCGTTTCACACAAAGTATCTTAAATTTATTAGGTACATTTATCTACATTTAATGACAATGACCTGAAAATTTACAGAGCTACAGACGGGATAAAATTCGCTATGCTGTGTTGAATGCAACTAGAGAGAGAGAGGCATATGTATTCCACTGCATTATTCTTCTTGTACCATGTGATCAAAATAAAATAAAATACATATGAAAAACTACATGACAAATGAGAAATCCATATAGAAGTCAATTCAAAGTATAAAACAATGCCAAGATTTTCTGGTAAAAATGTATCTACTTGTAGGCCAGCAAAAACAGTACTTATTCTAAACTGATTCCTGGTAGTTAAAACATACCTGTGCAGCTGCTGAAATATCTCCCTTGGCTAAAGGATGTCCACTATTCTGAACGTTAGTGCCTTCTTTTTGTGCTTTCAACTTTTTCTCTGCCTCAGCAACAATCTGGGCCACAACCTCAGGAGGGGCAGGTGTGATGTTCTTATTTCCTGTTAACATTTCATACAATAAATTTGATTTGAAATCATCAACGGTTTTCTAAGTAAACTGGATAGACTGATTTTTAATAGGGATCATAAATGGTTTTCAAAGTTCAAATATTTGCTGAATTAAAGGATATTTAAAAACCCTTTTAAACAGTTTTCTACAGTGCTGGCCATGATCTGCATGTCTAGCCTGCCATGAGCTATCTTTCAAATCAAAAGAAGGTGGCATAAAATGCTATTTCAAAAAGAAAAGTTAAAAATTTATTAATGAAGTTAATATAGAGGATGGATGTACAGACTTATGGATAGATGGACATGGTCATGGATGCCCAAAGTGACTGCTGTATGGAGCTTCTGTCATGACTGGCTCAACATAAATTAGCAGCATAAACTAAAACAACAGTCTAATGGCATGTGCATTTTCAATATTTGAGTACAGTTGATGACACATAGCTGCATTTGTTAGCATTGCTGGATCTACCCTAAGCAACAAAAATTAAATACGTGCATTTCCAGTTGGCCGAACATCCATGTTTTTATTGCCAACCCTAGCACTTTTAAAAAATATAAAAAAAATTAAATTTCCCAAAATTGATTTGTGCACCTAACTGAGCCAGTTTTGCCCAGTAGTTAAGTGCTTTGTACTTTATATATACTATCATTATAAGATAAATAAAATGTTAAAATATTTTTAGGAAGTGAACAATTGAACATTTTATGTAATCTCTTGCTTATTTTGGCTAAATATATTTACACTTGCAGATTCAATATGCAAAATCCTCCATTTATGTTTTTAAGCAAACAGTTGAAGCGCATAAGAACAGTGAAAAATATGCTGCTACGTTAAACAAAAGAAAGGACCATTATCTTCAAAAATGGGCCTCAACCATGAAAATGACTGAAAATAATAAATTTTAATCAGTTAACAGGTCATTCTATAATAAGAAGTATTTTATAACATTACCTATAACTGACCACTGCAGTCTAAGTGCCTCTGCAACTGTCTCAAAGGCAGCCACATTTTGCTCATCTCCTGGTGCAGCAGAGTTGTCTCCCTTTTCGGCCATTCTAAATGTTAGCTGGGAAAATTTCTTATGAAGATGTTTTCTAACAGAATTTGTATTGGAAGAAACCTGAAAATACAATATACCTTTGTTAGGTATAACAGTAATGTTCACTGTTTCACATGTACCTAGATTGGTGACAATCATCTTTGTAGACTTATAGAAGAGATCTGCTTGGTTTAAGTTGCATGATATACAATGGAAAACTGACTATCAGCCTAGTAATTATCATGAATGATAAATAATCTAGACAATTTTAGTGTAATACTGACATAAATTTAAAGCTAGAAATGTGTCAAGAGAACACTGATGCCCCTGCCAATCTGATAGAGCTGAATACATCTTGGTTCAAATTTGCAAGTCAAACTGTGAAACATTTACAGAATGACATGAAAATCAAATTTGGCCTCTGTCTGGTCAATAAAAAGTTCAATGCCTAATTAGGTTTCAATCCATGTATTCCATCAAAGGTAACTACATCTTCGCTATCCAATGTTCCAAAAGTTTGGTAAGTTTGACATCAAAAGTATGACTACATACCAGAGACAAGCCATTACAGGTGTATTTGTTTATTTATTAGTCCATTCAAGTTAAGTCTTCCTCTTCTCTCGATCATGTAGGAACAGTGTCCAAATCTGAACAATTCTGATTTCATGCGGTGGCTTGCCACTGCATCCAATGAAATTCACAAGACCCAAAGCACAGAAATATCTGCTTGATCCGACAAGGTGCAGATAGTTAACATACTGTAACCTTGGCTAGCGAAGATGAAGTAATACTGAGAAATGGAAATCATATTGCAACAGCAAACTCTTATGTGAGCTCAGGAAAGTTTTGACATGAACAGATCAATACAAAGCCTCATTCTAAATTTGGTTTCATTCATTAAGTCCTTCAAATGTTAATGAGTGGAAACAAATTCAAAATGCAAGCAAGAATTGAAATCAGTGAAACTTATGATCTACAACATATACTCACTTATATATCAAATCCAACTGCAAACAAAACAGACTGTGATCTGCTGTCACAAAAAATATAATCAATTTTAATCAGATAACAGGTCATTCTTTAAAAAAAAGTATTGCTGTTACAGATCTGTTACAGATTGTTCTTCTGATTACTCCTAACAAACTGCATGAATCCAGATCTACTGGTGCATTAAAGCAGATAGGGGTCAATGCAGTTTGCAGTTGGACTCAACTTACATGTAAGTATATATGGGGAGTTATCTACACAAAAAGCCTCGTACTTAAATCTGGTTTTAATAATGAAGTCCTTCAAAACACAGTATTGTATCTACTCCAAGTCACGATGTTTGGTACCAGTTCTGGTTTTGTCTGTTTTGCATCTGTATTGTTCTGTACAATTTGGTTCATTAACAACAAGATGGTTTGGTTTATAATGTACCAAACTTTACATTAGATTACTGAAACAAACAGGGACCTTACAAAAACAGAAGTAATACCAAATATCTGGAGTAGAAGCAGATATAATACAGTACAAAAGTTACGACTGGATGGAAGTCACGATGCAAGGGGCACACTGTAGTCAAAATTACTGATGTACAAAGGTAAAAAATTAACCAGACACAGACCTTTTTAATACAAGCCCCATAATAAATTAAATTTCAATCCATGAAGACCTTCAAACGTTATTGAACAAAAACAAAGCATGTGATGGATGGAATGAGATGGACAGACATTGGGCAATGCTATATGCCCCTCCATATATGATGGCGCAGGTCATAAAAATCATTACTGGTTAACCTGCGCATGAATTATCAAGATGAAAGCCATGTTTCTCACAAGTAATCATAACAAATGCTTCTAAAATATTTGAAAGTGAACTTCAAATAAATAAAGGAAAATTTTTAGTAAATTATGTTTTTTGAAAATACTTGCCCAAGTGCATTAACATTGGGGGAATCTCTCTCACTCCCTCTCTGCTACTTCAGAACCCAGCCCTCCATGAACAAAAAAAAAATTTCTTTCCAACTACAGTGTGACCCCACTATAACACGATAGTTGGGATCCATAGAACCCGACCGTGTTATAGACCGAACCATGTTATAAGCAACCAGGTCAGTTAGCAGAAGAAAATGATGCATGTACCCGAAAAAATGTGCAGGGGTGGGGGTGGGGTGGGTGGAGGTAATAATGCGGGCGCAAAAAATACGTGCTTCATTTGCACAGTTTTCATCTTAAATCAATGCATATTAAATGAGAAATACACCTGTAATGAAAACAGAGAAGGCATATATAATATTTTGCTTTATTCAGAGAACCACGCATTAGTACATATATGTGTATACTGTTTAAATATACATGTCTAATGCATATCAATGAATAAAGTATCAACACCGTGTACTCACCCACGAATCACATCACATACATTGAATCCACAATACAAGTAATTCCATCGAAAATATGCACACACAGCGATTTAAAATATTCAATAGTTTTGTCACAGGTCATATAGGTCTGAATTCAGTGGAAAAAAATAGCACAATCACGTAACGAATGATGAAGCACATTTACTTTTAAGTATATCCAAAGTCGGTAAAAATTTACGTTTTAAGTGCCGTCAGTAGAGTTCGTAAGCATAAACTTTTTTCCTGTAAAAAGGAAACTTTCACGGCACAGTAAAAATGTTCCAGTCACATTGGAAAATGAAACAATCCATCAGATTCCATTGCTTTTATTTTAAGTTCGGCAATGGCTTCCTTTGAAGAAAGGTTCTTTGTATTTATTGAAGATTGTAGTCGGCTTTCTTTAATGAAGGGTGAATGTGTTATTGAAGTCGCCGCTAAAGGACAACTTTGGAGAACCAAAGAAATGCCCATTTCTTATTGTGGCGGCAACATCAAAAAATTGTATTGCATGATTGAGACTGATTTTTTTCCCATTTGCTTAGTACATTTTCATAACAATCGGTGCTTCAAAAGTAATGTTTTCTATGAAATTTCAGCTGCTATTTTATCTGGGTACATTTTTTTTTAAAATGAATTGGCCGTCATATGGTCAATTGTACCTGCCTGCCTATTGAATAGACAAGGGAGAGCTTTTTTTTTTTTTTTACATTTATGGTAGTGGAGTAATGCTGCCTTCCACGCATGCGTCAGAAATTTAAAGAAAGGGTCAATCTACGATAGAGATGCAGGTGTTCTGGTCTGATGACAGGGATTACTACAGAAAACGTACATGTTCTGAATGATTTAATTCTGAGTGAAAAAAAGAGAAATTTTACTTACCATCCACATACAAATGTCAGTCTATGTAAATATATTAATTACTAGCGAGCGGCCGAAAATCCGATGAAGATAGATTATGAGATAATGCCTCATCCGGTTCATCTCCGCTACCAGAAATGTAAATTTGAAAAAAAGCGGATATCTCAAAACATATACAGTACTCATGCTAGATGTCAACATAAGCGGATTATGATATAACAATGCACTGTTACGATGGTTTGTCAATATGGACAAAGAATTTGTTTATGTAACAATAGATAAATTTCAGTGCATTTTATATCAACCTTACGGCTTCCTTTCATGGGGCCTCTGAATTTCTCCACTCCAAACCAATGGTTGTATATACAAGTTTAAACAGCCAACAATGTTGCCAATAAAAAAAATCACCAGATGGTCAATGTTCGCTCTAAGGTGCGCGGCCGTGCAGCTCATTAGAAAATGCCATGCAGCAGTTTCAAAATTCCACGCACAAGTTTTGGTAGCAAATACATATGCTGCACAGCAGCAGTTTCAAAATTCCGTGCACACAGGAAAAAAATTAGAGGGAATGTTGCAGATGGTATATTTTGCCGCCAATAATGAAGAAAAAAAAAATCGCAATTTGCGACATTGGCGAAGCCCTTCGCGATTCCTGAAAAATTTTTTACATGTTATTTTTCATACTTTTAAGAAGAAAACACTATTTTTCCGTGTATGAGAAAAAAGCATATAAAATTTCAGTAGCCACGCCACGATCGTCTTGTATTATTCATACGCGATCTCTTCCCTAAAATGATAATAAATTTTTTTTTGGTTTTTTTTCGTACTTTTAAAAAAGAAATTTTTTTTCGTGTACAAGAAAAATACATGCATACGAAATTTCGGGAACCACACCAAGACAGTGTTATATCCGAATTCGTGTTATAACGGAGCGTGCTATAGCAGGGTCACACTGTATATAGACATAGCCTAAGGGAAACAACTCTTTATTTTTTCCATCTATATACCTTGTAGCCTATGGGAAGCAACTCTTCCATATTAATTCCTCTTGTTCTCACTAGGTTGCCACTGGAATCTCAGATACAACCAGTTTAAGCTTGTGTGAAACCTATAACAGAATGCTCACATTCTGGAGAAGGTTGGGAGGGATTGACAGCAAAGTCATCAGGTAATTACTTTCAGATAATGGGGTATGGTACCAGTCTGCAAAGCTGCCAGTGACCTGACAAGATTCATCTCTCCCCTTTGCAAAGCCATGTCATGCAATTAAGAGTTGTAGAAAGCAGACTGGGTATGCCAGCTAATGACTCTGCAATGTCTCTAATTTAGACATTATATAAGAAGGCCTGGCTCTTTAATATCACTTATATTTCATGAGGTAAAATGTTTTAGAGTCATGCTGATCTTGTGATAGTTCAGAGTGTATCTAATAACAGTCTTCAGCCAAGTGGCAACCCCTTGTGAGGTTATGTCTTACCATCCTACCTTAACTGGTAGAAAGAGTGTTTGATGGCCACCATTAACATTCTCTCTGCCCTTAAGATAGCTTCATGCAGCTTTGCCTCTTTCGATGGATCAAGGAGAGTGCAGGTAGTTATCTATTGCTTGTCTGCTGATGGTAACCTGTTTTTAGAAATGAAACCAGGTTGTGTCATTAGTATGAGTGAACCATCAGAACATAACTGCATGTAATTCAGATCCACAGAAAGTGCTTTGAACTCATTCACTCTGCAAGCTGAAGTCAGTCATATCAGGAAGCAAGTCTGGTATGATAAATGCTTCAGTGGAGCGGAAGACGGTCTCAAATTTAGACAAGCCATGTCAAGTCCAGAAATTCCATTTAGGGAACAAGGTGGGAGAGTGTGGCCTGGATATGTCAAAACTGGACAAGTCAGAATAGTACTTGCTGCGGTAAATATTTTCTCTTCCATGATCTTTGCATGTGTCTGGGAACATAGAATGATATATCTAGATTGCGATAGGGTCTAGCTTCTTGTCCTTGAAGAGGAAAAGAAAGAAGTTAGCCAGTTGGGGAATGGAAACCAAGAGTAGTGTGACCTCATTAATATAGCACCGATCATTGTAAACTCACCACTTCCCCATACATGCCTTCAAACTGGAGGGCCAGCTAGCTGTTGCTATCCTCTCGACAACTTAAGTGCTGAATTCCTTCTCCTGCAGGGCATCCCTGACAAGAGCCAAGCATTAAGCAGTTTCTCTTAAAACAGATGGAATAATGGTGACCTTGGTTAAATGAACAGTTGGTTGTGGTGGTAGTGGTTAGTCAATATGATTTTCCTGGGTACATCCATCACCAAATCAGGCATATCAATTATCCAGCATCAATCCATTTGAGTGGGGCAATCAGAACCATTCTGCAGTCCCTGCCCCTCATTTTCTGGACTGGTTTCAATATTGGAACTGCTGGAGGGAAAACATATCGCCATAATTCAGGGACTGGGAATGGAGAGATGATGATGGGCAGTTTGTTGTTGTTGTTGTTAAAGGGTTTAATGCCATTTTCAGCACAAGATAAGCTATGCATGGTGGCCAGTATAAATGGTGGAGGAAGAACCTGAGAAATTCCCAGAAAGAACAACCAACCCATGAGAAGCTACTGGCAAGCTTTCTCATGTACCCACATTGGCCAACCCATGCAGACAGTGGTGAGATGGCAGTGATCCATAACGGTGAGCGCTTTAGGCTTCTCGGCCACTCGGGGCCCCCAGGGCAGTTTGTTGTTCATCCTGGTCATCAATATGTCTATCACTGGTTGGCTGCATATGCTGCAAACTCGATTGCATACCTATACAATAAAAATATTGAAAGGGCACAAGATTCAACTTCTCTATACTGACTATCCAACCTAAACTGTGAATGTGATATATATGGTTGGTCAATTAGTGAACCAAAACAGAAATACTGAATGTTGTTGTAGTATATCATTTAGGAACACCTCTGTTGCTGTGGAGAAGGACATTCTGAAGTGGGATATAACCCTCCAAAATTTTGGTGAAGGAACAAGGGTCTAGACTGACGCTGAATGGAAGGGCACAGAACTGGTACACTATCAGGCAGTAGTTGAGCAAATGTAGTTGCATGATACTCTGTAAATGGGTATTTGAAAATATGTGTTGGACATGTAGAAACTAATCATGTGGTTGTTGCATCACAAACACAGACATATGGTCCTTGTTTGCATCATCTTGTTTTTTGTTGCAGTAATAAACTGAGTAAGGCAGAGTCAATGACAGGTCTCAATTTTCCACTGGTTTCTGTAAATAGAAACAGTCTGCAATAGAAATCTGGTGAGTCTGGTTTTTGGACTACCTACTGTATCTCCAGTACAATGTCCACCTTTGTGGGATTGCCTGGGATCTCAGTTATAAAGGGATATGACAAAAGTGAAGGGGGGTGAATTAGATCTGGAGAATCTCTGAGACAACTTGGATGGCCTAATTATTTGTTGGAAACAGGTTGTTCCAAGTCTTGCAAAACAGAAAAAGTCTAGCGCCCACAGAAGGATCATGGCTGTGAAAATGTATCTGTATGATCAATGTTTCACATTCTAGAAATTAGCTTTTAGCTGTAAAAAAAATCTCAATGTTTTGCATGCCATGTGCTGATCAAATCCCATAACCCAATGTCCCTGACTATATATTTTTGGAGTAAGACAACTAATATTTTCCTAAGTGCAAGTCTGGGACAAGTGCTTTTTTTTCTCATTTTAAAGCTAATTGGGCAAGCGCTAATTTTCATACCCTAATAACTTTACCTTTATCTGACCATTCATGCATTCTGGGCATACTGAATACTTGAATCTATTCATTCTCATCCTGTGATATCACAGTAAGTGGTCTTTGATAATATTACATGTACTCAAGATATATAACTGCCTAACTGCATTTTGGGCTAAGTGACATAATTATTAATCAAAACATTTCAAACAAAACAAATCCAGTATGATTAATTAGCTGTGCGTGTTCTATTGTGTTTACTCAATACAGATATTCATGAGAAGATCACCCATTTATTTCAATCCACCGAGTCAATGCAATGAAAATACTGAAAGGAACTTTATCAACATAAGTGTCCATTTCCTTTATGAACTGATCAAATGACAATAATGAACTGAATTGGTTTTACAGAGAACCAACTTCAACATGCAGTCTTGCATTTGAAGCAAAACAAATACACTAAAGAAGCAGTCTGTGTATGAATTTAAATGACAAGAACTATGCTATGATCACTTTAATAGAAGTTGTTGTCTAATGAGGTGATCTTTTCTATTTAGATAAAATGAGTTTACTAAAATATTTTAGCAAGGAAGGACATAAGGAAGATTCAGATATGGAAAATTCATTTGAAAATGGAAGGATAAAACATAAGGCTGCCACTAAGTCTTATGTAACAATTCCTCCAAAGTGACATTGCAAAAAATGTTAACTATAACACAACTAAGAGACAAAGAAATGAGTTGATAATTATCCATAACTTCAATTCATCAGCTATGAAGTTACTGCAAACAATATCCCAAACTGGCACAGGTTGGAAATTAAGCCAGTGTATCTGCCAATGAAACTGACAAATTCAGGGTTTAAATAAGCAAGGCTCATGACAGTTTTGGACCTCATAAAGCCTGTGCAACACCATATATGCATGACACCAGCCAGCATGTTCAGAAAATCCCTAAAGTCAGAACAGTTAACACTCAACTAGGCCATTTAAAAAACTAAATGAGAGTGAAATGAAAAACAAATAAAATGAGTTTTCTCTTTAATGCAGCCTACACACTAGCCCAATATGGAAGACCATTTTCTGTATAACTAGCCCAATATGGAAGACCATTTTCTGTATATGGAAATGCTGTGCTTGCTCCATGAGAACAGCGTGCTAATTTTATGAAATGACTCAGAAAAGGAGATATTACTATGTCAATTGATCAAGACTTGAGTGAAGGTGCGGATCATCTGAATTCCAGAAAATTCCTTTCCATTCTTGCTGATGGATGTAATGAAACTAGCATATCAGAGCAAGAAGTAGTGGATACAAGATACCTTGACAATAAAAAGCACTAAAAAAAATTAAGCCATTCGAAAAAATAAATATGCCATACATTGTTTCTTTTGTTTTTAATATGTATTAAAATGCATACACCTTTCTGAATCTAAGCGAGAGATTGAAATTTTGGGACAAGTGAATATGTAGGTGGGTAAGTTAAATTTCTGAAACCATTTTTCCAGAACAAGTGGTTAAAAAAACAATTTGATCAGCCCTGATTGCCCTGAGCATTTTTTTTATCATATGCCATCATGTACATAACAGCTGTGGTACAAATGCCTACTTTCTGTATTTATGTCACATGATAAACATGATGGAATTACCAACCAAAGTATTATTTAGAAAAGGCCTGACAAACATAAAGAATACAACACTTGGGCTTATGAATAGTTCTAAAACACTCTTCATTTTGAATCATTAATGGCTACTATCATAATGTTGTTGTTACTGTTGTGGGCTTAAGGCCATTTTTCACCACATCATAGGCTATACATGGCGGCCAGTATATCTGGTGGTGGAAGGACCTGCAAAAACCCCTGAAAGAACCACAGACCCACGGCTACTGGCAAGCTTTCTCACATACCCACAGTGGCTGAGCTGAGACTCAAACCGATGTAGACAGAGACGAGATGTCAGTGATCTGTAAAGGTGAATGCCTTGGTCCGCTCGGACCCCCAGATCATAATGTTAGCAAGTTGACTTGATACTAGAACACTGTTACTTATATTTAAGCATAAACAGAGACTAGCTTTTTGCTTAGAGTGCAGAAACTTAGATGTTGGCACTTAAAAGGTTCAGCATTATAGTGGCATCATATTTTTACTCTTGTGCTATGGTTTCATGGCATTATTCAATTGTACATTGTCACACACTATTCATGTGCAAGCTTAACATGACTCTAACTTAGAGTTCTCAAACAGCCACTGATGGCTATCTCTATCAAAGTGAAGCTTGCTAGTGTTATCAGAATGTGGTAACTGTCATCAGCATATTCATAAACCTCCTGGCTGGGAGGCTTTTCCTCCTGAGAGGAAAGTTGTCTTCTGTCCCTCTTGTCCCTTTACTTAAATTTCCTGCATACTTAAAATTGTTCAAATAATTCTGGAACAGGAATTTTTCCATCGTTTTTCACAAACTTGCTTCCTATTTAATATACTTATGGTAAAGACTTTCTGTAATCACATGATTGTGAACAAAGGGAGCGCGACACCTGAATTGCTAATCTGACAGACAATAACTTAAAAGTAATCACTGGTTTATACTGTGTTATCAGTAGTAATTAGAAAGGACTGAAGACAATGATGGATTATGGTTGGATTACTAAACAGATCAAGCATCCCCCTTATTTTA
Organism: Megalonaias nervosa; assembly: GCA_016617855.1. Classification (NCBI taxonomy): domain Eukaryota; kingdom Metazoa; phylum Mollusca; class Bivalvia; order Unionida; family Unionidae; genus Megalonaias; species Megalonaias nervosa. The sequence goes on along the minus strand of JAECUM010003980.1, from coordinate 13,199 downwards.
AATCAAAACTCCTGACCAAATTTTGCAAATCTCCTGATCTGTCTTAAGTTGAACTGTTCTGTCACGTGTATTCATCTGCTTAATGGGTGAAGTTTGATGATGTCACCAAATCTGAACATTCCTTGTGTATTTAATCATTTGTGCATCAATAATGCACATAAATTACAAAATTGGCTATTGCCTGACAATTTGTAAGAAATTTCCAAAACCCTTGTTAATATGAATGAGCATGTAAGAAGGTGCATATTGATATTACCTACCTGTAATAATGTCCTGATATCAGACTGTGTCACAGGGGTGCTTGGTAGTGATGTAGAACTATGATATTTCTCATCAGGATTTACAAGAAAGTGAGCATGAGGAGGGGTGCATACTGGGACTTCTGACCAGACAGACTGGTTGTAAATCTGGGTCACTTTTACTTTACTAGGCTGGGAAAAAACATTGGCTGGTCGCTGCTGAATCTTATTTCCAGTTGTGTCTGTAATCAGGACAAATAAAAACATTGTCTACTTTCAAAGTAAATCAAATTAAAACTGCACTTAAAAGTAATATTTTAGCCTTTGAACTATTGTTTCTAGTGAGCTTCTATTATGCACTCAATGTCAGTGATTTAAAAAAGTTCACTCTCATTTATCTAGCATCCATGAAACTACCAATTACCTTTATCATACATTAAAATGACCTTGATACAGATAATTGCACTAAATCTACATTCTGTTTGCATTCCATATGCATCATGAATTTCTCTTCACGATTTCAAAATATCAAAATATGTGGTTACAAACTGGAAAACAAAAACAACATGAAAGCATCGCTTTAGTAGTATTTTTAATCTCTTACTTTTTTCACATAAATTATCATTCATATCACTGATCTTTTTTGCACACATAAATCTTCTTTCTTTTAAATGATCTGATGAAAGTTCTTTGCATGAAAAAAAAAAAGATACATTTTAAATAATTGTGATTTTATGGATGGAAAGTATATTGAAAATTAGAGTTTACAAAAAATTACTTGAGTTACAGTAGAACTTTTGTTTCTTGTCTTATTAAAAGTATGCTTTAATGAAATTAATAAAATACAAATGACCGCAATGAATGTATGAGAAGTTTAATTATAACCACAAATGCAATAAGTGTAAAATTATACAGTTGTAGAGGTTTTGTCAGCAAATTTTCTTATTTTCTTCAAATAAAGAAAACCACTGGTGATCATATGAAGAAATAACTGGTGGCTCTTTTTATGTCTGCTTCAGCAAGAACAATGTTGGAGCTTGTAAGGAGCGAAGTGTTGTCAGAGAAAAGAATAAAAACCAGAAATATGCTGCAAAATTTCATGATAGCTTGAAAAAAAATATTTTTAAATCTATTTTTGAAATGGGTTTCATGTTTTATTCTAGTTTTGTGTACTTTTCATTGTTATTCTAAATTTGCATTCTTTTTTCTCTAAAATGCATCATCATTTCATTTGCATTAATTCAGCATTTCATTTATGTTTATTCTGGATTCCGTTTGCATTCATGCAGCATTGTTTACAATCTCTTCATTTCACTCTTAAAAGTACCCATTTCAGCATCTATAAATAAGGTTAGACTCTATTAGGTCTCATATACCTATCACGAACTTCAGTGGACTTCCTGTAGATGCAAAATGTACATGCTGATTATGAAATTTAACATACTTTAAGTATGAAGGGTTTTTTCTTCAGGTTGCATTTATAAGTACTATCCATGTACTTAAAAATAATTTAAAATTTGATGCAATGGTTGCAAATAGATGTATGCAAAAAAATGCACTAGTCCAGTGTTAAATTAATGCTTATATAAACTGGTACGAGAAGGTGTAAATCTTTTGCACAATATCAATTAAGATTCTGAATTTACCAGTACTTACACAAAAACACTTTTGATTTTATTATTAAAAATAAATAGCATATTTTACTTGCAAATCTTTTGACTGACATTAAGTTTAGCAAAGTTATTAAATTTTCAGAGTATATTTTCTTCAAGTATAGAAAACATGTCTGTTAAGATTAGCTTGTAAATCCAGTGCCAGCACTACATTTAAAAGTTGACAGAATGACATAGTGCTTGGTACTGCAGACTGAACATGGTTGAATTCTTTTAAACTTTTTTTCCTCAAACTGTGATTTTACATTACATCTTGTTTACGAAATATTTGACAATAAATTAACAAAAGACTTTCACCAGAAGTAGAGATATTTGAAAGATGGAGATGTAATTCATTACGTTTAGGATTATTCATATTGCAGTCTTTTTATTTCTGAAGAGTTGAGAATTTTGTTAAATATGGGAAAATGTTCAAATCTTTGAGAGATAAATCAAGACTTTTCCGTAGGGAATTCAAATTATTTTTAAACTCTGGTATTCCTGTTAAATCTTCATTAAAAATTACACTGTTGCATTGCTGCAAACTAAGCTATAAGAAAGATATTACAAAATCTCAGTTATATACAGAAGAATTTAAGATGCTCAGCAAAACTGAGATCCTGTTTTCATTTCACTAAAATTCTTTAATGTTCTACCTATTTTGAGATTTTAAAATATTTCTATAACTTGTGTGGCAACTTTCTGAATTTGTCACTGCAAATTAGGCAACAAGTATAAGCAATTTAGAATATCTTTAATTCACCTAAAACATTTTATTTCTGATTAAAGTTAAGGATTTCTTTGATTTGTTCAAGAACTAATTTCTAGATATATGAATTTTAAAAAAAATAAATTTTAATATTAATATTTTATCCTTGCTACTACTCTATCTCTGAATACAATAACACTACTGTGCAATGTGCCATACAGATGATAATGTAAATTCTCAATGGAATTAAATGTTAAGAAATTTAGTCAAACTGGCCAGGAGTTGGGTCCTGTGTGTGTGTGTGTGTGTGTGTGTGTGTGTGTGTGTGTGTTACGTAACTTTGACAATTTGAGTCATATTGCTATGATGTCTGCAGTGACTGGGGCATCATGACGCAGACTGGTGGCATCATGTCCCACCCAGTCACATTATCTTGACACCAGGCTGACCAGTCCTAACAATAACTCCTTAATGCTGAGTGTCAACTGAGGCAACCATTACTACCAGTTTTATTAGTCTTTGTTATAACTCGGCTGTGGTTCGAACCCGCAACATCCCACATTTGTGGCAGATGCTCTAACCATATGGGCCACTGTAGCAGTCTAAGGTGGGTCCTAATATGGTCACTGCTGAGCACTTATTAGTATGACATACTACCTACTGAAGAATGTCTACATCCTATGCAGTTCAAAATGACAATCATGATAATATTATGATATTTAACCTGTGCAAATTTGATGACTTTGTAAATGCCCATTCAGCTATTACTTTATGGATGATTGTGACTGGACACTTTTCCCATAGTTTTCTGTGTAATTACGTGGGGATTCAACTAAAACCAACACTAGAAAATGAACATCAGCCTTGACATTTTTGAGTGATTTTGGTCTGTTGGGTCACTAAGCTATGAAATAAATATAATATTTCAAAAGAATGAAATATTCCATCAATATAGGACAGAAGCTCATCCTAGTTTCCATAATAAATTCTAGTTTCTATGAATGCATGGTTACCAATGGATTGGATACCTATCTGTCAATTACAGATGTACCTCCCAACGATAATGTTATAATTATGTCTCTTCAAAGCTGCACAGTAACAAGACATTCTCTTAAATGTTCATAAGGGTTCTTGTGCATTGTCATCTTAATCTTAAGTTTGATCCATGAAAAAAATTTCAATTTAATATTCTGAAATATATTTACAACATGAGCATGATGAATGGCACATTACATATCTGCCATGTGTTCAGTAGTCATCTGTGCTGGTATTAGTAGGGTATGCTTGACTGAAGTTTATTAACCAACATGTCAACAAAACTTAATCTGCAGAAGATATTATTTTCTTTTTCAGACTTGCCCTGGCTGTGACATTTGATTTTTAGATATCAGAAGCTATAGATTTTATTACCCTAAGTGCAAGCCATCCACAAGTATTGGTCAAGGAACTTGCTCTAAAAAAACAACTTAGTTTGCAAAACTGATGACCTTGACCTTAGAGCTCCAAAATCAAAAGACATCGTTCATACCTCGGATGAAAAACCAAATGCAAAATTTGGTCAAGGTACATGGTCTAGAACTAAAATTATTATGCAAATATCTTTTTTCTTCTTTCAGTGACCTTGATCAAAGATCTTTTGACGCCAAATTCTATAACTTTCTTCCTTACCACAAGTGCAAACACTAACAAAGTCTGGCGACTGTTGATGGTGGAAAACTTGAATTATTATGCAGAAACTATTCTTCTTTCAGTCAGTGTCCTTATCTCTGACCTTTTTACTCAGAATCAAATAGGGATCTTTCTTACCTCAAATGCAAGCTATTCATAAAGTTTGGTAACTGTAGATGGAAGACTTAACAAGTCATTGTATGAAAACAAAATTGGCAAGAGACAGAGAGAGAGAAATTGAGAGAGAGAGAGAGAGAGAGAGAGAGAGAGAGAGAGGGATGGATGGGTAGACAAGCCACCTCATAACACCTTCTGACCCTTTGGTGAGCATATAAATAAACTGAGCTAAAATGTTTTTAAAAGTTGTATCCCATTTCTATATTATTCTGCTCCTACAGTTCAATTCAAGAATACCTATACTTGTTCCTGTTGATACACCAACAATTGGTATCCACTCTGGAATTGATTTTTGCTCCTTCAATGGGATGAAAGGAATATTTTGCTCGGAATAGATGTCTAACACAAGCTTTCTAATCTTGCTGGCATAATCGTTCTTGCTATCCTCCTTGTGTGACTTTGCTGCTAATGAAGAAATATTGGTTGCAGAGGAGGAGGATCTATTTTCTAGTCTTGCAGGGGAATGCTCTATATGCGGGATAGTGCTATCACTAGGCAAACCTGTACCAAGCATAATAGCATATATGGATGTAGCAAGCATATATGGATATAGCAAGCAACACCAACACCATAGCATGCAATATGTAGTTCAGATTCCTAAGTCTGATACAGATAATTCCCCCATTAAAATATTGGATTAAACCCCAGATAAATTTTAATGAATTTAAGACAACAATATGTATGTCACCTCAAATAATGACTCTTAATCCTGACCATGTATTAAAAAATTATCATATAAAAGAAAGTCAGATTGAAGAGATCTGACTATATGGAATAGGGACTGCAACTGCTCAATAATGGTGCATCTATTTCTTTTCTTTTTTGTCTGACAGACGTCAATTATTTTAGTAAAATATTGTTTCCTTGATAATACCTGATCATAATACCTTATGAGTACTACCACCACCCTGCAAATCCTGCCCTCCCAGCTAAAAGTTTTAACTATGGGATATGGAAGCTAAATGTTGTCCAGCCACATATGGCAGTCTGATAGAGTTATCCCCTCCATTGATACAGAGCTTGGCACCAAGTCCCATGTGAACCTCAGTTAATACTGGAGTGGAATGCATGCTCTCACAGTAGGATGTAACTGCAGGGAGGGTGGGAGGGTTTATCCATTATGTAAAATATGGTGTAAATTTACATTTAAGAAAGGCCCCAATAGATTACCTATAAAAGTAAAGTCAGTGAAGTGTCACTCTTAACTACAAAATGAATGCTATGACTATAAATTATTTATTGAAAACTTACTTGCATGTATCCAATCTAAGTAGAAATTATATACTGAAATGCTGCCGAGACAACTTCAAAAACTGTGACAACTGCATGTTTTCCAAAGCACAAATATTGCCTGCACAATTCAATAATGAATTATACAAATGAGCTAAGCCGAGAGACTAGTGGCCTGTGCACATAAAAGGACAGACAGACTTTGCAAAAGAAAGGAAAAACAAAAAGTTGGAAATATAGATGGAGTATGCCTACCTAGGAAGAAAAACTACTCCAAGTTGCTCTAATGTTGAATATCTTCCAAAATTCTTGAATATGGTTTGTGAGGTCTCTCAACAGCAGAGAGCATGCTACTTTGCATGACTGGAAGTAGTAACTGAGGAGCACAACATATTTGGTGCCAATTCTTATATCAAAGGAATATCACTGTCTGCCATATATTTGGCTAGACAACATTTGGCTCCCACAGCTAAAACATTTAGCTGTGAGGGCTGGATTTGCGATGTAGTGGTAGTACACTGAGGGTATTATGATTGAGTAACATATCTGAAAAAACTGAGGTTTACATTTCTGTCAGTCATACTAACAAAATATGAATGCTGTCAGTGCATACATGCCAACCCTGAGAGAGGTATAAGCATAATTTTTGCTAATATAAGTGGCAAAAAAGCATAATCTGAGGATAAAAAGTGCAATCTATATATTACAAGTATTAATATTAGTGTGCTTACTTCACTGATGCTACAACATCATAGCTTTTCTATTAAATGCCATAATTACAGTACTCTGTATGAAAAATGTATATTTATTTTTACTACTAACAGGATCTACAGGTCAAAATACTTGGAAAAATGGGCAAAATCCATGTGGATCAGAACCAGAATACAAACACAAAACATATTGAAACCTTATTTACATTCAACACTCTTGAACTAGTCTACATGTCTAACTTTTGTGGAAAGATCTGCAATAAGATGTTTTGTCCTTCATCTGAATGAAATGTATTAAAGTTTAAAAAGACCCATCTGCTATAAGAATTTTCATCCATAAGTCCAACTGTAAAGGTCTGTTTTGCTTAATATCTGGTGAATTTTCTTTAAAAGTACAGACTGATCCGCTGACTAACATGAGTATCAATATAATGAATCTGCAAGGCAAAGTTTCACATTAAAGAAACCCATCGGTTTTCTTGGAAATGGGTCAAATACAGTTGCTTTAAATAGAGAATTAAGAAAGTGCTTGTAGATCTATAATGGACTAATTAGCTCTTATGCTATTCTTACAATGCAGTCTTTATTTTTAGAATATTCTCAAATTTTTATGATGATGATATAAATAATAAACACAAATTTTATTGCTTTATTTTTATTTTTTATTGTACTAGAAAAGAGAAATCCATTTACAGACAAGCATAAAACATAATTTGGTGGGAAAAAAGCATGATGATTAAGCTAAAAGTGTAATGGTTGGCCTGTAAGTCAGTGAAACACTAATTCATCAAGAATCCTTTCTCATTAATTGATATATCGATTGTAGGCCTACAGCACTGACAAATAAGAGTTCCTTAAAGGGACTGATGCTCTCTTAGTCAAAAATAATTTATAATGAATTCAAGAAGTCAATTTCGTCTTTTTAAAAAACTGAGTGCTGAAAACCATCTATGATATTCTTGGGTAACAAAATGTTCAAATTAGTCACTGTGGCAGCCATAATGGATGTAAGATCAGCACCATTTTCACTTATGACAAACCAGACACCATTTTAAGACTTTTGGTGAAAAGCCCATCTTGTCATGAGCATCAATTTAGGAAAATTAGTAACAAGATTTTGGTTATTATCATTATGGCAATCCTATTTTGAGATCAGACTGACACCATTTTCATTTAGAACCAACTAGATATCATAATCAGACTTTCATGAAAACCCAACATCAAAATGACTTTTCATTTAGAATGAATAGCTATATCAAGATCTTAAAGATGGCTGCCATGGCTGCCCTACTAGATGTCAGATCAGCATCATTTTAATTTAGAACCAACTAGATATCATAAGAAGCCTTCTGATAAAAACCTAACATTGATATGACTTTCCATCTAAGAGAAGTAGCAATAACAAGATTTTCAAGATGGTGGCCATATTGGAATTCAGATTCACATCATTTCATTTAGGACCAGCTAGACATCATAAAAAAATCTTTACATGAAAACCTATGTTGATATGGCTATCCACTCTGGAGGAGTAGACATAACATGATTTTGAATATGGCCACCACATTGGATATCTGAGCTGAACCATCTTTATTTAGGACTAACCTGATATCACAAGAAGTCTTTTAATGAAAAAAAAACATTATGACATTACTTTCCATTCAAGGGGAGTTACAGTAACAGGATTTTCAAGATGGATACATGGTGGCCATACTGGATGTCAGATCAGAACCATTTTATTTTAGAACCAACCTGACATCACAAGAAGACTTTGAGTGAAGACCCCATGTTGATATGACCATACATCCAGGAGGTGTTTTGATAAGATTTTCAGGATACCCATTGCGGCATCCATACTTGATGTCCAATCAAAAACATTTTCATTTAGGACCAACCAGACATTACAAGTCTTTTGGTAAAAATCCAATGTCAATATAACTTTCTGTTCAAGAGGAGAAGCAAGAAGATTTTCAAAACGGTTGCTGTAGTGGCCATACTGAACATCAGATTGGCACCATTTTCATTTAGGACCAACTAGACATGATATGAAGTTGTTTAAATAATAACATTTTCAAGCTGGCCAATGTGGTGGCATTAGTGGACATCCAAGTGGAACCATTTTCATTTAAGACCAATTAGGACATTATAAGAATTATTCTGGTGAAAACTTCATGTTTATATGACTATTCTATTCAAGAACTATGATAAGAACATCTTCAAGATGTGGCAATACTGGATGTCAGATATGCACCATTTTCATTTATGACCAAACATCATAATAAGTCTTTCAGTAAAATCCCCATGTTGTTATGACCATCCATTCTGAAGTAGCGATAACATGATTTTCAAGATGGTTGCTGTGGTTGCCACATTGGATGCACGAGCAGCACCACGTTCATTTAGGACCAACTAGACCTTGCGATAAATGCTTGTGTAAAATTTCAAGATAATCCTCAAAGTAGTTTAGGAGGATTAGCAATAACAAACAATAGAGCTAAGAAAAAACAACAGTTTCTTCTACAGACCTGTATGGCTGTCGGTAGAAAGGTACATTTACCAAATATTTCATATCTGAAATAAGATTCTAATGCTTCAAAGTCTGGAATCAGCACATCAGTGTCCATGCAAAGTGCCGATAAATAAATATTTTTCTAATAGCCAAACCTTTTACCCAGTGAAAAACAGTTATTTTTTTAACTCTTTGATGAAATCTTTGATATAAAATTGCAAATGATTGAAGCCTGGTGTTTTCTACTGCTGAAATATAAATGCAATAATCATGCAAATAAAACTTCATGCATTGTCCACCACCATTTCATGCAAGCTCTGATAACAGTGTCTCTCTATTCAACCAAACTTTCCCCGCAACTGCCACTGCACTGTGATATATACAGTGTGATCTATTAATGTTTTACTACCATATGTACTTGCTTTGACATCAAGTCCAACTGATAACAACACAGACCCTGACCTGCAGTCACATAATGTGCTGGCAGATCAGGGTCTCATTGTTTGTTGTACTGATTCCCTTTAACAATGTATTATGCAACAGCAGATCTGGATCTCTTCAGTTTGAAGCTAACCTCACCTTATATGCAAGTTTATATGGTAATTGCTCCCACGAAAATTGTCAGTTCAGATAGAGGAATGACATTGTGAATTACTTACTATCAACCAGTGGTATAAATGAAATCACTGGATAAATCAAAGTCTGATTAACAACACTTTACTGTGAAGTAAAAACACTGGAGAGTGAGTGAAAAACATTGTTCATTCCTATCTCAAATGAAACATATCACATAAGCAGCAATCTAATATTTCATAGCTAGTAGGTCATCATAACATGTTACAGCTATTCATTGTCCATTTAAACTTACATACAGCTATAGGACTGGCTAGAACATTAGTTGATGAGTAGACTCCAGTGGTTGGGACTGATGGTGGGAGGTGGGAGTCATAGTGAATCACATTACTAAAGGAGTCCAGGTCATTTTGGGGAAACTGACAATCCTGTATGTAGTTAACCTGCTGAAGCTTCAGCTCAAATGGCTCCATAAGGACTTGGAGGACTTATATCCTCCCTTCAAATGCATCATACTGAAAGTGAGAAAAAAAAACAAGGTTGGTAAGATGTGTATCAAATGTGTCCATGTACTTGTAATTATTCAAGTAACAAATTCAAACATTTGGAATTTACAAACATTCTCATGTGAAACATTTTGACCATCAGCACAAAACAACAAAAGAGACATCACTGTTTCATGTTCCATTAAATTGGTATTAAAACTTTATTAGGGTAGAAAATATAACTCATGTAACAAGGAAGGACAAACAAAATTTTATTTTTCTATTTTAAATTTAAATATTTGGGAGCAGCAATTGACCCAATTGGTGCTGGAAGTAGCTGCACCACATCTGCTCATATTTTAAATCAGCTTCTTCATTGCCCGCTAATTTGCCAACTTTCTTCATAAATTTGACTGCCAATGGTAAGTCTAGTATAATCTGAAAAGAGAAATATTTATGTTCAATGTATTATTTACTAAGTTGGGTCTATAATGTATTAGTACATGTATGTACCTTCAAATACTGATATAGTCTTATATTTATATTTGTTGCATTATTTTCATTTGTAATATATTATACTGATTTTTTTATGCATATGTTGGCTTTTATTTGTGCTCTGTGTCATGCCAACTTGCTCTGGGTGACTTCTGAACTTAGCACTTGATGTCAAAGGAAATTTTTTGGTCCTTACTGTGGATATGATGCTACTGTTGCTATAAAGTCTCTTGACAGTACTCAGTCAATGTAAATTCTATCAAAATCTGATTTTTAGCACAGTAATGTTATACTGTGTAACTTTCCTAGACCATAGACAAGAATCATGTTACTATGACTGCCAATTCTGTTCCATAAATGTTATGCAAGATGCACATATATTAATTAGAAGTAATCAAATTATACACAATCATTAATTGGAAATGCAGTATTTATTTCAGTTTAATTAGGTGCATGAGTGCTATCCCCTTCAAATAACAATACACAAGAATCATTAAACAGTAATCAAGTTTTGTTTCATCAATGTAATGTGACTTGCACACAGGTTGGTCAGAAATAAAAATGTTGACTGTACTGTAAATAGACGAAATGTCAATATTAAGGCTAGTTTCAGGCATGTCAATAGGATAAATTAGTATATAATTTCAGTTATGTTTATTAGCATTACAGCTGTTTATAAACAAATAATATAACATGGATGATGAACATCTCAAGAGTGATGAGACAATACTGGTGTTTCCTCACTGAATTCTTTCATTTTAATGGTCATCATGTATTTGTAATTAAAGATAAACAATTTATGTTAAGTCTATTTGATACCTGTTTAAAGAAATCTCTTATTTTGTCTCATATCACGTAACTTACCTGTTCACATAACTGTCATGTAACATCCTTATGCACATCCTCAGCAAGCATCCTGATCAATTGTAAACAACTTCTGATTGGTTACATGATGGTTTTTAACAACAGGTGTGTAAACTGAATGCCATGTGGAACTGTTTGGGTTTTAGGTAAAAATAGAACCAAAATTTCGTTCACATAATGGTGAAAGTGGATGGACACGGACTGTTTATCTGTAAATTTGTAAATTTGTTAAATGCTGAACATAGAAAAAGATCTAAGTTTTCTTTATTCAAACACAATATGAAATGACTCCACAATGCACATCTATTTAATTTACTGAATTTAATATGGCAGGGCAAGTCCTTGAACATCACATAACTGGTCAAACAGATGCATCACACAGTTGGGTGATAAAAATTAAAGTTTTTAACTTTATTTATCCAACCAGCAAGACAATTTTTACTGGTAAGAAATAAGAATACACAAGTTTTTACCAAACATCCATAGATTTATGTACTTGCAATGATAACAAAGGCTATTTTCATTTTTTATGTAGACCAGTAATGTCCCATTTTGATCTGTCCAGAATGTAATGTTTTCGGAAATTACAGAGGAAATTAATAATTAACAAACATATTTTATGTCAAAATTGTCTTTATTTTTACCGTAGCACATTAACATATACAAGAAGTAATATTTAAGAGCAATTAAAGTCTGAAATGCTTTTCAAGGCTTCTTTTCAACAAACACAGGCATCTGTACACACAGCCAAATACTAAAAACTGTCTATATCTGATGGCTGAGACTGAAATGCAGGGACCTTCTTTCAATAACAAAACTATGCTCATGTCAGGAACATAAATACAACCCTAAAAATAAAAATTAATTTTCTAAACTGTTGTACATTGAACAGAAAATTCATGTAACTTTTAAATGATACCAATTATGACTTGTTTAATCATACAAAAACTCAATAGTTGGATGAAATTATGTGTTATCTACAGGACTACAGCGGCAAGCTGGTCAGCGTTTCAGTATCGAGTCTGCAAATGTCACTTCTCAAACTTTTGTCAGCATTATAGCACTAGTCTTACAACGTAAGCCCCATCACCCCGATATTTTTCTTCTGGGTGGGTAGCACTTAAACAAAAACAACATGTTCTATGTCTTACATTGTAGGAATATTACAGCACCACCTGTATTTTTCCTCATTTTATGATCATTGGTGAAATAATGGAACGGAGTGGTTCTCGATAATGACAATTGTTATGTCCTGTTCATTTCTCTAAATGCAATAAATATACAGTAAAACGAGGTCGCTTAGTCTTAACATAAAATGCAAAATAATAGCAACCGTCACCGAAACAGACAAGACTGAAAGGAGGGTAGGTGTAAGAGCATAAAAAGTTCTAGGCTGTCCTTTAAAGTGAGTGCAACCACAACATATACACTTAAGAAGTGACTGGTTTTATTTTTTAAGGGCTCTACGTAATCCTTAAGTGTAATATCAGTGAAAATGTGTATTTACCACAACTAATGACAACACTGAAGCAAAAAGTTTGTCTGCTTTCGTGTCGGTGCTTGACATCTCGCGAGATTCGGAGATATTTGTGTGCAATTAATATTCAAAAAGCTTCGTCAGATACTCAGTCGCGGATAGCAGGTTTCGTAAACAGTAACAGGCTGATTTAGACCAGGCTTATTCAGCCTAAACTACGAAATTATGAACTAATTCGGACCAAATGCATGACTGATTCGGACCATGTAAAATATTAAGTTTTGTCCGGGATTTAAATGTGACATTTTCATTTCTTTAAAATATGATATTTCTGATTAATTTCCAGGTACGAATTTAAGGAAGCAAAGAACCGAGAATGGGTCTGTAATATATATATATATATATATATATATA
>JAECUM010003979.1:0-105380 GCA_016617855.1 Megalonaias nervosa | reverse complement strand
GACATTTGTGCCAGACATTGTATCAAATTAACGCGTGGTAAAATCCTGCGCTAGAATTAATCTGACGATAGATAAATACTATCGTATATTTTGTTAGACTTAACGCACTCGTAGTCGAGGATATCGAATGTTCACAAGCTGAAGATTGTTTTCTAGGATGTCTAATCTGTCTCCTACATCACAGTAGTCTAGACAGTATCATTTGTTTAATACAAGTTCATTCCTGGATTAGCTACTTATAAGATAATATCAAAGTTTTTAAAAACACAACCCAAAAACAAATTGCTATTTGGAAAACGAACAAGTCTAATTACCGCGTCCACTGTTGATATCCGAATAGTGCCCCACGTTCCGTACAGTGCATCATCACCTCCACTTGGACCAGTATGATACTGTATACAACAGTAGGAACGTTGATCTATATTTCTCCATGATTAAAGAGTGATAAGCAGTAGCGTTAATCTTGATATGTGTTTTATTTCAAATGCTAAAATAGCTTTTGTATAATGACCTTCGATCTTGAAATGGCATTTTCAAGTCTGACTATTGAATTCTGAAAACCAGAGTTACAAGATGTTTCATCACGTCTTAGACTTACATAGATATATAAATAGATTTTATATGAAACAAGTAAATACACAGTTCCATTAAAATAAAGGTTCTTGATTCCATCTTAGTAATGCAAAGAACTCATCATCGTTGAGAGAGAGAGAGAGAGAGAGAGAGAGAGAGAGAGAGAGAGAGAGAGAGTCATTTTTGCGGTATGGGTTTTCATTCTAAATCAAAAATACCCCTGTGTGCTCATGAATCTAGAACAAGCCAATAAACCCTCTTGCATATCGTTAGAGACAATATACAGAGGCAAGAGACACGGTAGCTCAGTAGTCAGCGTGCTTATCTCGTGACCGAAAGGGTGCGGGATCTAATCAAACCACTGGATACTGTGTGCTTCCTTGGGCAAGGCACTTCCAGAAATAAGCTCGGGTGTAGCTGTAAAAACGTACATAAATTTGATTGGTTCGATGCTTCGCCTGATTCAGACAATGATCAGTTTGTGACTTTGTTTCTTTCAAACAACATATTCATATTGTGCCATCTGAATGAAAGTTTGTTTTCAATATAGTTCTCTTTCGCGGCGAATTACATCTGAGGTTTCATTCGTGATATGGTGGAGAAGGCCGTGTATGTTCCAATAGCCTTTATCGCTAAGTTAGAAGTCATGAGCACGCGCAGCACGCGCTGCCCTGCGTGAAGTGAGATGAGGAGTTGGACCCCCTTTGGAAACACTAACTTCACGCGGCAGCATAAGCTATTTATACATTCATATGTTTCTCTTATCACTGGATCCAGGATATAGTTTAAAAGTATTTCATTTATCAGCTGTTTTTCTGCGATTTGTCAAGCCAGATGGCGGTGTATGCAAACTCGACCGATGTTACCTTCTTTGCAAGGACGTTTCACGAAAGTCTAGGTAGCTGTTGAAATAAATCATCAAACCGAATGACTGCATTGACATGTAGACCTCACGTTTGCATTGCAACATGCTATTGAACTTGTACAGCTGTTGGTCGGTACAGAGGTTTTGCTATAATCGACAACAGTAACAACACTTTCATCACAGTTAATATTCTGTCGAAGTATAATTGCAAAATATTTGTAGCCTGTAAGCAACATTCTCCTCGGATGGTATTTCTAACTATCAGTAAAAGTTGGTTCATGGTCATCAAATGGTCACCAACCTCTCTAGTTCAATGTGGCACAGAAAATCTTTTAAATACAGTGCAAAAAATGTAGAAGTTGCAACAAGTAGATGGTGTATATATATATATATATATATATATATATATATATATATATATATATATATATATATATATATACTTATATATAACATATACTTACTCATTATTAGGCTTAGAAACTCTATTTAATTTTGTCCTCCCAGAGATTTTTTTTTTTGCTTTGTTTTGTTTTTGATTGACCAAATGATAATAGTAATTTGTTTGGTTAAGTGAAATAATTGTTCTTCCATCGGTTGGTCAATTTTTACCATTCATCAATTTATTGAGGTCATCAGAAGACTAATTCCTTTGGTGCTGATAGTTCTTATGTTTTATTGAGAGAAACAAAATCACATTTATACAATATCCATTCACATCCACTCATGGCTATTTACATAGCTAACAATTAGTTCGTTTGGAATAGGATTAGAGCAGTCTTGAGGTGTTTCCAGGGCTGTAGAGAGCGATCACGGGCCCTGAGGTAAGAAACACCCGGGCCTCTCCTAGTTCTTGTTCAAACAAAATCTTTCTTTCATAAAATTAAAAAGTGGTGTTTAGCCCGGGCCCCCTTACGAGCCCGGGCCCCGGCCCCGGGGATATATCCCCGGTTGCCACCCCCTCTTGTCGGCCCTGGTTGTTGCTGCTGTTGTTTTATCTTTCATTTGAATACGATGACAACTGTACAAAAAAGACGTACACTGAATTGCAGTCGACTGAGTGCATTTCGTCATATTGCAGCAGAATAACACATTATCGATATTAATTAGTATTGCAATGAAACACAATAACCATCGCTTCGTGGAAAGGTAAATTCTAGTTATATTGTGGTAATAAAACCAGGACATCGTTTTGGGGCTAAAAATTCCAAGTTGGGTCAAAAACTGTAACACGTAACACATTCTAAGTTAAAAGTTAAAATGATGCCACAAAGATATTTATACACGTAAAACCCGAACATGTATATAAGGCTTTACTTGATTAAATATTTATATTTTACTTCTTTTGATACGACGTATCAGTAATTCGGTAGGTCTAGACGAGAAAGTGGATCATCTGAGATAACACAAAAAACAATGAAGGTATCAAAACCTCTTCTCTTTAATACAACGTACGTTACGGAGAAAAAACTTTAATTTCTCATGTGAAGTGCAACGCGGTTAATAACATTTGGTTACTCAGTCAGTCTTTAGAGGTTTTGTACCACTCTGATAATAAAACCTTAGTGTCATAAATATCAAGATTCTAGGAAAAGCTGACATTGGTCGTTAAAGTTGTGTGCTTTTTCTCGCTCGGATCGAAATTGATCGTCATTAGCCTCAGTCTGTATTTAGATTTGAGCACATGTTAGTGTCTTCTCACTCCGATTCCGACAGGAATTCAATGTAAAGATCAGGTTGTAGCTCGGCACTGGTATCTCTTCCTTGGTTAAATGTAATTGCCAAGTAAGGCCAAGATGAAGCCAAAACCTACTTCATAAATAAATAAAATCAAGCCAACTGTACTTTAAGATAAACACTGTGTTAGTGTATGCAGATAAAAAGAAAAGGTGAGATGATATAAGATAGGTTAGTACATACAGCTATCGATAATCTGCACGCAGGAAGGGCATGTGACATTAGAGATGTATAGTGATCAAAATAAACAATTCTAAATGTATTTGTCCGCCTGATTTTCCTTTCTTCTGTTCTTCCATCAGTATATATCAGAGCATCAAGTGAGTTATACAGTCACATATGACTGTGTTGGTGGGTGAGGGCAAGGCGTTGGGTCAGACCACCCCCCCCCCTCGAAGTTCCTTCATTTTATGCGTTTCAAATACACACTGTATGAAACGTTCCCGTTGTTTTGCGCTCAATTCTTGGGGTGGAGTTGGTGGGGGTTTAGCACTGGAGAAATTTAAAAGGATAAAAAAATCATATTCCTTAATCTTATTTCCAATCAACATTTTCCATGTTTGACTCCTTTAATATAGGCGTGGCATACAACGTTAAATTTTACAGGTAACCAAGGATGGTCTAAATTTATTTCGTGGAAATGTTAGGCTAAAACTTACTCTAAACATGGACAAGATGAATTGATTGTTCCATATTGTTCCAAGAAATTTCAAAATAATCCGTTTCAATCTACAGAAGAGACGTTTGGATGCATTTTTGTCTCCAGCTAGTTTATTCAGTGAAGCAACTCTTAAAATCATTCCATTTTCTTTGCGTTCACAAGAGTTTAATTGTGTGAAATACGAACAAGTGTCAGAAATATAGTATTACTTAAACACAACAATATACACATATATTAGTCGTTCGTCATATTAGACTTCATTTCAAGCATAACTTTCTCCTCTAAGTCGTTACACCTGCTGATGTAGCAAATTGCATACTGCAATTACTTTCATGTACACGTATGCTAAATATTACAGTAAATCGATGTTAGCTGTATCAAACACTAGGTACATTCACGTTATGAATAAATCGTAAGGGTAACTAACTCCAATGTACAGTCACGTTAGTAGTGAAGTGGGACACCCTAGCGACAAGGGGACTTCTATGTTAAAATAAGGGGGTTGTACCCTGGAGACAAGGGGAATTTAACGTGGGGAATTTTAACATAGGTGGACTATAGAGCGACAAGGGATTTGGACTGTATAGCGACAAGGGAGAATGGAATATCGTGACAAGGGATTGAGCTGTATACGGACAAGGGAAAGTTTAACATAAATTGGGACTGTATAGGGAGAAGGGAAATTGATCATAGGGAATGTGGAGCGACAATGTATTGGGACTGTCTAGGGACAAGGGGAATTGAACATGAGACTATCTAGGGACAAGGGGACCTTGGATGGACCTGTCTAGAGACAATGGGGAAATTGTATAGGACCTGTCTAGGAACAAGGATGGTAGAGAACCAAACATAACAGAGACAGACATATACTAATACAAGCCCGAGATTTATATATAAAGCATTAACTAGACCTGAAATTATGTTGGCGGTGTTCATAAATGTGCATATTTGTAATGATGCTATAAATAGCTATAATCAAGGAAAAGACCAATGCCAAAATGGATGTGACTAAAAGTAATGCTAAAATTACTAAGTTGTCCCAGAATTTAACGGAGACTAAACATGTCCCTGAATATTAGGTTACATTGGTTTAGACTAAAATGGATGAACCTAGTAACTATTTATAGTCTCAACTTGTGTGACGATCGTGGATAAACACCCATGTATCTATTTATAGCTACAACCTGTGTAAATTCCCATTGGAAAAACCAAAGTCTATATTTATAGCCTTAAAATTTCTAGCTTCAGTGACGTCACTGTACTGGACACTAGGGGAATAATGGCAACAGTGTTGCAAGTGGCTGACCTGAATACGCGCTACTGTAGGTAGTTAGGTAGGTGAAATGAATTTGATAGTTATAAAAGGAGTTTTGTAGGGACAAACAAAGATATACACACACTTACGTGCACGTACACAAAAAATATATACACACACACGTACGCGCATGCACACAAGCAAAAATACACACACAAACGAACGCGTACATACAAAAACACATACATACAAACACACTTTTTTGTTAAGGGATAAGCTTTTTGTTAAGGGAAAGAAACAAACACACAAACACATATAAACGTACGCGCGCACACAAACAAAATACACACACAAACAAAATACACACACAAACGAACGCGTGCATACAAAAACACATACATACATACACACACACTTTATTGTTAAGGGATAAGCTTTTTGTTAAGGTAAGAAACAAACACAAACACATACAAACGTACGCGCGTACACATACACACATACACACACACCTTTTTGTGAAGGGATAAACCTTTTGTTAAGGAACAAACACACAAACACATACAAACGTACGCGCGCACACAAACAAAATACACACACAAGCAAACTACACATACACATACACACAACACACACACACACACACACACACACACACACTTTATCGTTATTTTATAAACTTTTTGTTAAGGGAAAGAAACAGACACACAAACACATACAAACGTACGCACACATACACACATATACACACTTTTTTGTTAAGGGATAAGCTTTTTGTTAAGGAAAAACAAACGCACAAACACATACAAACGTACGCGCGCACTCAAACAAAAAACACAAACTACACACACACTCAAACGAATGCGTTCATACATAACTACACACACACACACACTTTATTATTACGGGATAAGCTTTTAGTTAAGGGAAAGAGACAAGTACACAAACACATACAAACGTACGCGCACACACATACACACACACTTTTTTGTTAAGGGATAGGCTTTTTGTTAAGATAAAACAAACACACAAACACATACAAACGTACGCCCGCACACAAGCAAAGTACACACACAAACAAAATACACACACACAAACGAACGCATGCATACAAAAACACATACATTCACACACACACACACACACACACACACACACACACACACTTTTCTTAAGGGATAAGGTTATTGTTAAGGGAAAAAACAAACAAATTGAGCAGGGACAGGGGTTTTCTTGTTAAGGGAAAGAAACAAACACACAAACACATTACAAACGTACGCGCGCACACATACACACACAAAAACGTATACGCGCACACATACACACATACACTATTTTTTGTTTATAGGGACAAGTGTTTTATGTTAAGAAAAAAAAAAACACATGCACACACAAACGTACGCGCGCACACATGCACACATAAAAACAAACACACACACAAACACAAACACACAAATACTCCGAGCTTCAGCTGAACCGAGCAGGTGATCTCATAGTTAATTATACATATGTTATTTATAGATTTGAGTAGTCAGCTGACCTAGTCTATGTGATCCGTTATAATTTAGAATATTTGTGTATTTAGGGACATATGATTAGGTACGCTATAGCTATGCGGATTAAAATTATTGCGTAGTTCTAATGTCCCTACAATGTCCCTAAATGTGTCTTTATAATGTCAGTTTTCTATGTCCCTGTTTTTTTGTTTGCATAGTGTCGCTAAGGTGTCGGTAAGTAAGTAAGACGAAGAGATCTGTTCGAGAGGGTCCGACCTTTACCTGAACCGAGCATGAGATCTCATAGTTATTTATAGATCGCTTATTTATAAATTTGATTAGTTAGCTACATTTTATATCCATTGGATTTGTATGTCTATTTTTGTCTCTATAATGTCCCTAAAGTGTCGCTAAGTATGCTAATTTTATGTCCCTATTCCTATGTACCTATTTTTGTATTTCATGGTCAATATTTACTAGAGACTAAGTGGCTGACTTGAATACGCGCTACTGTAGGTAGGTCAGGTAGATAAAATGAATTTGATAGGGACAAAGGGAGTTTTATTGGGACAAAAAAAGATCAATACTCTCTCTCTCTCTCTCTCTCTCTCTCTCTCTCTCTCTCTCTCTCTCTCCAAACGTTATGTGTTAGCTTCGAATGTAAACGAAGAAGATGAAATTTCACAAAATAGACTATCCCTTACACCACAAAAAATACTATCCATCACATTAATTATACCATTTAACGCGCCCCTTAACACATTATCCCAAAATTCCTTTTTTTTATAACTCAGAATGTAAACGAAGAAGACGAAATCTCACAAAAAAGACTATCCCTTACACCACAAAAATATTATCCATCATACCACTATGTTATCCAACATATCATGCTCACTATCCAAAATGCCCTGTGTTCGCTTAGAGTGTAAGAGAAGGAGATGAAATCTCACAAAATATCTATCCCTTACACCACAAAATACTATTCAGGTCAGCCACTGTTGTCATTATTCCCCTAGTGTCCGGTACAGTGACGTCACTGAAGCTAGAAATTTTAAGGCTATAAATATAGACTTTGGTTTTTCCAATGGGAATTTACACAGGTTGTAGCTATAAATAGATACATGGGTGTTTATCCACGATCGTCACACAAGTTGAGACTATAAATAGTTACTAGGTTTATCCATTTTAGTCTAAAAGAATGTAACCTAATGTTCAGGGATATGTTTAGTCTCCGTTAAATTCTGGGACAATTTAGTAAGTTTAGCATTACTTTTAGTCACATCCATTTTGGCATTGGTCTTTTCCTTGATTATAGCTATTTATAGCATCATTACAAATATGCACATTTATGAACACCGCTAACATAATTTCAGGTCTAGTTAATGCTTTATATATAAATCTCGGGCTTGTATTAGTATATGTCTCTGTTATGTTTGGTCCTCTACCATCCTTGTCCCTAGACAGGTCCTATACAATTTCCCCATTGTCCCTAGATAGGTCCATCCATGTTCAAGGTCCCCTTGTCCCTAGATAGCCCCATGTTCAATTCCCTTTGTCCCTAGACAGTCCCAATCCATTGTCACTCTATATTCCCTATGATCAATTTCCCTTCTCCCTATACAGTCCCAACCTATGTTAAACTTTCCCTTGTCCGTATACAGCTCAATCCCTTGTCACGATGTTCCATTTTCCCTTGTCGCTATACAGTCCAAATCCCTTGTCGCTCAATGTAGTCCCACCCATGTTAAAATTCATCATGTTGAATTCCCTTGTCGCCAAGGTACAGCATCCCTATTTTAACATAGAAGTCCCCTTGTCGCTAGGGTGCCCCACTTCACTACTCACGTTATCAACAACTCGTAAGGGTAATCAGTTCCAACGCACATTCGCGTTATGAGCAACGCGCGTTGGGATCATTAACTCTAATGTACAGTTACGTAATCAGGCCTAACAAATCTCCGGATAAAATCTGGATACTAAATAAATATCTCAGGATTTCTGAACAAAAAGATTTGGCAGGCTTGCATTATGAACAAAGTGTAGGGGTAGTTAACCCCAATTAGTCACGTTATGAACAAAGCGTAATCGTAATTAACTCTCAAGTACAGTTAAGTTATGAACAAAGCGTATGGATCATTAATTACAATGAACATTCTCGTTTTGAACAAAGCATCGGGGTAATTAACCCCAATATACAGTCACGTTATGAACAAAGCGTAGAGGCAATTAACTGAAATGTACAGTCACGTTATGTATAAATCGTAGAAGTAATTAACTCCAATGAATATTCACGTTATGAACAAACCCTATGGGTAGTTAACTCCATTATACAGTCACGTTATGAACAAACCCTAGGTGTAATTAACTCCAACGTACAGTCAAGTTAACTCCAAAAAGGTATATGAATAAGAACTTTTCCTTTTCATGAACTTTATGGACATGAGTAGACTTGAAAAAGCGCTAGTCACATGCAGTAAAAGACACAGCACAACTGCTACCCTTGATTCGGTGAATATATTTAATGTTCCTCACAGAGTTTTTCCCACAGTGACCATGTTATTACAGAAGTGATAAATACGTTTTCTAAGACACAAACCAGTGCAGAAATACGAACATTTTTAGTTTTTGTTCCTTTTAAAATCACGTCGAGAAAATTTCCTCTCATAACTGGTAAAGGAAAAGGAAAATACAAACATTTTCTCAGATCCTCAACCAATAGCGGCGCGGGGGTTTGAGGTGCTAGCGGGTAAATATGTTCAACGGCACACCTACTATGCCACCGAGAACAGTTCTTATGTCAGTTCGTACCCTCCCCTTTCTACGTATAAGGTTTGCAAGAATTGCCCCGTTACACAATAATGAGATGAAATACTATAAAAATTGCAGCTTAAAGAAACGGAGCCCCGTTCGCCTGGTGCCCTGGAGCAATTGCTCTCCTCCCGACACCTCCATTCTCGCCGGCACTGTCTCCAACAGAGTACAACTAATTGGTTTTCTTAGGTTGTTTGGGTTTAACGCCATTTTTCATCGCATGACAGGCTACACATAACGGCCAGTATATCTAATGGAGGAAAAATCCGGGAAGAACTATCAACCCAAGGGAAGTTACTAGCAAGCTTTGTCACGTACCCATATATACTGTACTGCCGAGATTTTGTTCCGATATTATATTTTATAAATATTCCCATTAATAGTCATTCTTGGAAGAGAAACATCCTTGAAAATTTCATACAATGCTAAGGCCCGATGAAATATAAACTCCGCAATAAACAGTGGTGTGAATTTAAAACAACTGCGAAAATATTGTATGATCGGAAGCTCTAAATTTTAACCGCTTACAAATAACCTAATATATGGTAATAATTCATCAATTTTAACAGTGTGCAGAAAGCCTACCATACGGAAGTACTTCGTCTGTTTTAATAGCGTGCCAATAGCCTACTATACGGCAATACTTCATCAACAGCAATCGATACGTATTGACCGTAAGTAATGCTCAACATATAGTTCACATTTTCTCTTTCTCAGCTTTGTTACTTCTGCTTCACTGATCCTTTTGGACCATTAATATATGGATCAATATTGAAAGAAACAATTAAGAAATGGCCAAAGTATTGACCTCTGGAGTAAATTTTAATATTTTTATAGAGGTATGTCATGGGTGCCATTTCTATTATCTTTGATCTTCCGAACCTTGATAATTCTGATTATTGCAAAATAACGTATTGAGGAGATTAACATTCAAAAGTCATCTCAAACCCTAAATTCTAGAAAATCATAAAACTTAGCTTCATTTAAGTTTGTTCGCATTGGACACGTATTCACCAGCAAATATGCGTTTCACTTCAGACTCCTACCTCAGTTATGTTTGCAGAATATTATAGGCAGAACATTACTAATTGTAAAACTGAATACATGTCTTGGAATAGTATTTGATTTCTGATGGTCACTTTACCGACGTATGTACACAAATAACTTGAATTATAAAATGCATGTCGTATCTTTACGTCAAATGTTCATTGAATATAAGGCAGAACATAAAGTCAAAGTCTTTATTAAAAATACATGTGATTTGTGTTTAGCTGATATTCCTATCAAACCTTTTAGTAGTGTGAAGCTTAGTTCTGTTTGCATTGCTAATAGCCGATTGAGATCATGCGTTTTGTTCGATATACCTTTTTTAAAGGTATACTTTCTGTTTTATTATGTCTGCACAGAACATTCGCTGTGAGAAAGATTCATATCAGTTTCAATAAGACTGCATTCTTGTCATCTGCAGCATACAATATAAAACAAAAAGGAAAACTTGTAGACATTCGAGAAGAATTAATTTGTAAAATTGTGTAATAGTTTGACAGCATTCCGGAAATGTTACGTCGCATAATGTCGATCTAAATTGTATCAACCACTGTCAAATAAAGTAGTAATACATTTAATGTTTCATGTAATATGCTTTAAGTTTGAGGTGAAAGATCCCTGTATATACAACAGGGATTTGTATATGTGGGCGTGGTTAAATTTAATTGTTTGCTCTTGAGAGTGGTTGAATTTCAAAGTTTGCTCTTGGGCGTGGTTAAATTTCAAAGTTTGCTCTTGGGTGTGATTGAATTTAATAGTTTCCTCTTGGGCGTGGCTGAATTTAAAAGTTTGTCCTTGGGCGTGATTGAATTTAATAGTTTGCTCTTGGGCGTGGTTGAATTTATACTTAGCTCTTGGGCGTGGCTAAATTTAAAAGTTTGTCCTTGGGCGTGGTTGAATTTAATAGTTTGCTCTTGGGCGTGGTTGAATTTAATACTTAGCTCTTGGGCGTGGTTGAATTTAATAGTTTGCTCTTGGGCGTGGTTGAATTAATACTTAGCTCTTGGGCGTGGTTGAATTAATACTTAGCTCTTGGGCGTGGTTGAATTTAATACTTGGCTCATGGGCGTGGTTGAATTTAATACTTAGCTCATGGGCGTGGTTGAATTTAATACTTAGCTCATGGGCGTGGTTGAATTTAATACTTAGTTCTTGGGCGTGGTTGAATTAAATACTTAGCTCTTCGGCGTGGTTGAATTTAATACTTAGCTCTTGGGCGTGGTTGAATTAATACTTAGCTCTTGGGCGTGGTTGAATTTAATACTTAGCTCCTGGGCGTGGTTGAATTAATACTTAGCTCTTGGGCGTGGTTGAATTAATACTTAGCTCTTGGGCGTGTATGAATTAATACTTAGCTCTTGGGCGTGGTTGAATTTAATACTTAGCTCTTGGGCGTGGTTGAATTAATACTTAGCTCTTGGGCGTGGTTGAATTTAATAGTCTGTTCTTAGTCATATTGGTCATGCTATGGAGTCTTCTCCATACAACTCTCACTGCATTTTACAAACATAGGCTGAGATGATAATGATCATCCGGTCGTATAAATTAGACTTGTTTCATTATTTTTTTGCAGACCTTGACTACAACGAAAAATGAAAAATCTCAAACTAATATACCGCTCTAGTCTCGGAGAATGCATACAATAAATTACCACCAAATGGAATATATTGACAAAATAATTTACGCCAGAGTAAACAATATATTACTTTGATTATCTGGTATAAAATATAAAACATGTTCGACGCGACAACGAGAAATGATTGTTGCGGCCATGATATTGTGGTAGCTGTTCCGTTTTAATCAGTATAACAAGGTAAAGATTTTAAGCAAAGATAAGAATGTATTTTCATCTCATTGATATCATTAATTTTCTTCGCTGATATTCAAATTTTACCTGCACAGTTTAGGAGGACGGGAGTAAAATACTTCTGTGTGACGTGTTTGTATTTGCGAAGAAGTACGTTTTATGTAAAAATTGTTTAGTAGAAGATGTATATAAATTACAATGCCTATACATGTATCGAATTATAAAGTGCTTGTGTGTACATTGTGCGGTTTTCATGTCAAAGTTTTCATTCGAGAGATGCAATGCACTCTTTAAATAAACTTTGCTATTGTTGTTTTCTAATATACCATTGGCAGATTTTGTGTATAATATGAGTTTAGTTTTGTTGTTTAAGTCAATAAAACTTCCGGGAAACATAAATACAAGGTTGAATATATGCAATTATAATTTTTCTTGAACTACCTACAAAGCTGAAAATCACGCTAATGCATGTTTGGATTAGCTAAATTTAAAAAGAAAAAAAAAAAAAAAAAACATACGTTGCTCTGTCTTTTGTTTATGTTATCTATCTATCTGGCGGCCGATACACGAGAACCATAAATGCACCTATACATTCCCAAACAAGAAAATCAAAACGCAAAAAGTGCTAATGTTCAAACTAATGTTGTCTTACCTTGAAACAAATAATTTTTGGGGGTTTTCGTTTTTCTGCAACTGTATTGTATCTATTTTATTTATTTATCTATTTGTTATGGGACTTTCTTACTCAGATGTATATTTTCCATAATCTACATTCTTGTTAAATCTACAACAAACAAAACCAAAACAAATAAGCCGACAAATGAGACAGAATAATTATAAGCGCTTACCTTCTTCACTGTCATTGCGGGATACAGTTGGTACAAGGCTCTTGGCCCTCTTTCGCTCTATCACATTTGGGGGTACCCAAAACTTTTCGTCGGGTTCATAGGCTGGGGAGCTAGGGCTGGAGCCCATAGTCTTGCGGGAACAGTAAATCCATTCAGTTTTCCTATGAGTATCTTTTTGACCAAGATCGGTAATCCTAGCGATGTTTTTTTCTCAGCTTTTCCAACTCATGTTTAATAGAAATAGCGAAAACCTGTATACTGCTAACCTGTTGACAGTGTGACACACCACGTGTTCCGTAGTCTTGACCACCGTGTTTGTCGTCTGCTGTATCTTCAGCTGCTACTGATATTTGAAGATGTCCTTCTGTATCACTCAGCCTTCTAGTAGCTTCTTCAATCAAAACATTTTGGAACCAATTCAGTCTGTTTCGCTTAAAGCAAAGCAAATACATTAACACCAACAAGAGCGAAATGATGACTGTAGTGAACACGAGGTAGATTAATATTAAATATCCAAGGTTGATGTCGCTGGCGCTATTGCTCATGATGCAGTTCAATACTTAATCTGGCTCTTTAAAAAGATGGGTCGATGCTACGATATTCTAGTAGGAATCTCTTATCAGAATAAACAAGTTCAACTGGACTCCAGTTTAGTCACTGGCTGTTACAAAGATGTGGATACTCACATAACACGACAGCCGGAAGAAAACCTTAAATAGATCTATTTACATGTTTGAATGTCAGGGGAAATTTGCACAATAGTTAGATAATGAAGAAATGAAATCAGAAAGAAAAAATAGCAGAAGTTTATTTTAGAAATGTTCAAAAGTTGTTATTTTTCCTTTAATGAGTGCTATCTGTACGGAAAACGAAATTCCTCTGACCAAATTCTAGGCAATGAACAAAGAACGGAAAGCATACTTTGCGAGAAATATCTTCATCTCTTACGAGATACTAGCATTTGTTCTAAAACTTGAATCCTGGTAAAGTTACGCTTGAAGAAGTTTGTAAAGGAAATGGGTTATGACGATGTTGTACTCTCACGCTAAATAATAATAATAATAATAATAATAATAATAATAATAATAATAATAATAATATCAATAATAATAATATAACTAAATAATAATAATAAGAAGAAGAAGAAGAAGAAGAAGAAGGAGAATATCAACAACAACAACAAACAAACAAAATTACTTTGTTTCATTTTGATCCAATTCACACAGAATTGTAAGCTGCCAAACATTTCCAGTCTATTTTCTTACTTGTCGTTCTTTATCTGTTCACCCCGGGTTAGACTCGGTCGGTAGCACCTTAAGGAACTCCATTGAACGTGTTGCTGAATTGTAGTGCAAGGCGAGTTTCACTGTGATTTTTATTGAGAATGTGAATGAATAGATTTAACGGTTCACCTGCCCAACCCTGACTATATACGGACTTGGTAAGATAAGCATTCCAAAAAGCAATATAAATCTTTTAGAGACAAAGGCAAAAATGGTAAAATCCGTAAAATGCAAATTCGAATTCATTTTATACCAACTTCACTTTTTCTAAAACACCGTTTTGGAACATTTCAGTTGGTATATTCCCACTGAACGTATTCCATGACAAATAATTGCACTGTTTAATTTAGTTGCCTGTTACATCATGCAGAAGGGTGCATCAAGATCGTGTTCATCAGCAAGCCCACATTTAGTACACAAAAGGAAGTATGTGGTGCGCCTTTCTTGCAAAGACAACGAGTTCATTTGCATAGAATAGTGACATATATAGTATTATTATGTTACACTTAATAGTATCTATCTATCTGTCCATCCATCCATCCATCCATCCATCCATCTATCTATCTATCTATCCTATTATACATCTTACCATCTATGCTATGTAGTGTTATGGGGCCTGTCTGTTGGTTATTTTGGGTTTGGTTTTTTGTGGGGTTTCACTTTCAGTTTCATTTAATAATGAGTTCCGTTATATTTTGTTATTTTATATATTAAAGGTGCCTCTAGAAGATCACTGTTATTCTGTCTATAAACACGAAATTCTTCTTCATCTTACCACTCGCTTTAAAAAGTTTAAAAGTATAACAGATCTATGAGGTACATTTTTAAAAAAAAATGCAGACCACTTTCATATACAAGTTCTTAAGCATGCAGTTAAAATGTGAAGTCTAATATCCGGACAATGATCACAAATGATCACTCCACTTAACGGTTTCATGTTAAATTTATTTTGCTCACGTCCACTGACATTTTCCAGACCAATCAGATACATTATATCCTATTAAATTGACCCAAGGCATGTAATTATTTTTCGCCAAAATAATAGATAGTCACGTGCAAGCAGTACACAGCTGTTACTGTCAAGCGGGATTGTACGCAGCTAGAACAAATCAAAATGGACTATATGAGATGAATGGGAATTGTCAATACTCTTTGTTTCCATTTTCAACAGAGTCACTATGCCAAGATAAGCGATAAAAGTCATTCCGTCCCTTCGATAGAATCATTATTGCTTAAAGGGGATACTCAAGTAATTAAATTATATATTCTTTCAATTATGATTTTAAAAAAGTGTAACTGTACATTTGTTTCCGATTATTCCGACTTAATGACACACTGACATGAGAAATCGGAACAAAAGGAATTACAAGACGAAAGCAATAATTACTGATTATGTTTTAGCTTGCTTGGGGTTTTATTTTTTTTCGGCAAATATCAAGTTCTATGTTCTATTTAGTATCATTAAAATAATTAATTTAGGTGAACATGGTAAACATGGTGAAAATAGTGAAAATAGTGTGTTAATATGTTTTTGTAATAATTAGTGAAGAACGTTTTGATAGCAATTGACTGGGCGATTTTTTAAAAAATTTTTAAATGTCATGTTTGCCATTGCTTCATCTTTTTAACGATTTAAAAATTAATTAGGAAATCAATTACTATGAAGCTTTTAAAAATCGTACTTTTGTGCAATTGAAACTTTCTGATAAATTCTGAATGCAGCGAGCACATTTGTCTATTGTGTGTGTGTGTGGGGGGGGGTGTTTAACGTAGCTTTAACAATTGGAGTCATATCGCTACGATGTCTGCTGTGTGGCAATTTATAGTGACATCTAACAATGAGGCATCATGTCGCAGACATGTAGCATCATGCTGCACCCATTCACATTATCCTGACACCAGACAGACCAGTTCTAACACTAACATCTAGTGCTGAGCTCCAAGCCAGGCAGCTGCTAGTATCAATTTTATAAGCGGTCTCATTTGTCTGGAATATTATAAATATAATATTACTTCTTTCTGTGTTATAAATTCAGATATGTAGTACGATTCTTAGTTGCTGTAATCGGCATGTTCAAATGCATTCATTTTGACTGGGCTGTGTCAAGTGTCAATGGAAAGATGGCGTTAGTCACAACTGAAAACGTCGGGTGATTATGTACGTGTAGCTGTGAACGCCTGTGTAATCGAAATACCTTTACGTATATCTTAAGAGAGAATTGAGTGTCCCTTGTTAACGGAACGTCTGAATCCAGTTATTTACGTACTTACCAGAGCTAATCTTTAGGTAGAATTAGGTGTCCCTTATTAATAGAGCTTGTCAGTCCAGTCATTTGCCTATTTATCAAAACTAACCTTACAATATAATTAGATGACCCTTTTTAATTGTCCTTCTAAGTTCGGTTATGGACCTATTTATCGGAATTAACCTTAGGTGTTCCTTGTCTGCGATGCTTCTGAACCAACTAACTAACTATTTGAATTATACTGGTGTGCGCACACAAGTGCATGTGTTAGTTGTTAATTCCTGCACCGCAGGATGTTAATTTTCCTTGAGGAACGGAATTGTGCCACATTCCCCAGGCGTTAATGCACTCAAGGAGTGCTGTTAATTTTGCCGTCAGGTAGCAGAACAATAAGTTCCATAGCTACCTGGATGTTAGGCCTACATGAGTGGGGATAGTCCCAGCACACACTCATGTTATTCAGTCTAGCTCAAGCATAGGGTGAGTGGGAGTAATGCCATCACTCACTCACGTTTTGGTTGTTTGGCGAGTTTTTATTGGTTGCGCGCATTGCACGCTCATTTGTGGCAGAGGGTGGGGAGGTCCAGGAACAGGAAAAGGCGACTCCAAGCCTCAGCAAGATATCCAGGGCTGCCTCCAGGGTGTTGGTCCGCTTGTCTTACGAGAAAATTTTTTTTTGGAACTCTGTGCTGTTTTTGTTACAGTAGAGATAAGATGTGCTAGAGAGCCTTGGGTGACAGTCAGTTGGTTACCCGTATTTTGTCACCTTGTGTGACTGGCCCTGATGGTCCTGGGCTTAGACCACCTTATGTGCGATAATTTTGGGGTCTTACTGGGTGCGCCTGTTTTTTAGGGGCCGTTTGGTCTAGGATTTTAGCCTTAGTTGTTTGGGGTCGATCTCTTGACTTAGAGTAATTTTTTTTCCGCCTTGTTTTGATTTTATATATATATATATATATATATATATATATATATATATATATATATATATATATATATATATATATATATTAGGTTTTTATGTATTTGTTTGGTTAATATTAGTTAATAGTTTCGTTTAATTGACAGTTCTTCTTACGGCTATTTATTTTGATTGAAGGAGGTAGGAGTCTTTGCTGAGTAATCAGGTCCCTGTTTTGACATATCAAGGACCCTACCCCTTGTATTGAGTCGTTGGTTTTCATGATTAGCGGGTTTTTTATGCGTGTGGCTTTATTTTTGGTTGGACAGGCGTCTATGCTGACTAATCAGGTCCCTGTCGACATATCATAGACACCTATCCAGTGTTAATGCCACCCGCACTATATGTTTATTCGTCTGGGGGAGTAGTACCTATTAGTATGTTTTGATTGTGTATTTAGATTTTAAATTTTAACATTTTTATTGAATTGTCCGGCTATTTATTTTATTGGAGGGGGTAGGTGTCCTTGCTGAATAATCAGGTCCCTGCTAGACGTATCAAGGACTCTACCCTATAATTTGAGCCGTTTGTTTACCTACTGGGTTTATTTATGTTGTCTATATGTCTAAAGATTTTTTATTTTTGATTTGTTATTTAGATTTTCCTCTTGAGGTCAGTTTCATTTAAATATTTAATGATGTTCTTATATGTTGTAGTAAGGTTGTTGTTGTTATTACTATCTAGGAACTCTGGGTATGTAAATGGGGATTCGATGTCTTTTTGTGCCATTTGGAAAGTTTTTCTGGCCAATTGGTGTTGTGGGCAATCATTGAAAATGTGTTTTAGGTCCTCTATGGTGCGGCAGTGGTAACAGTTGATATTGGCTGGTTTCGGCCCTAAATATTTACCAAAACTGGCGGCTAGTTTTGTTTTTCCTGTTCTTATGCGGTTTATAATTTTTTGGTCCAGGCTGATAACTTGTGGCGGTTTTATGGACCTGTCTACTTCCTTAACTGTGGTGTATAGTTTCCTGCCCTTATTGGTAGAGTTCCAGTATTCCTGCCATTTATTGTTTATATATGTTCTGGCTATACTTTGTGCTTCGGTGATACTGTACTTTAGTAGGGCCGGATTAAGGTCTTTTAGTTTATTTTTAGCGACTGTGTCCGCTTGTTCATTGCCGGGGATTCCTATATGCGATGGTATCCATACAAATTCCACAACTAGGTTTCTGGAGGATATTTCTTTTAGCAAGTGGGAAGTCCTGGCAAGGAACATTGTTCCTGCTTTAGTGTTATTTGTTTTGATTGATGTTATGACACTAAGGGAGTCGCTAATGATTACCGCTTTAGTGATATTGTTTTCTAAGACCCAGCTTAGGGATTCATTTATGGCCCAGAATTCAATAGTGTATATGGAGCAGTGGTCAGGTAATCTGGTTCCCATTTGAATATTGAGTTCTGGGATTACCACTGCAGCTGCTGTTCTGGGTGGGTCAGGTGTTTTAGAACCGTCAGTGTAGATTTTTACAAAACTGGAGTAGTTGTCAAGTATTTCTTCTGTAATGTTTGCCTTTAGTCGGAGCTCTTGTCCCAATTTGTTACCGTATTTGGTGGCTTTAGTGTTTATCCTTGGTTTTGAGTTTTCCCAAGGTGTTGGGTCAGGGGTTTTCATGTATTCCTCCTGTTGTTCTAGTATTGGTATTTCTTTCCTCATTTCAAGGATTAATTTTCCACGTGGTAATTTTGGTACAAGGTTACGACTAAAGGTTTTGTTGTATTTATTTATAGCCAATTTTGTGGGATGCGTATTGGGATGTATTAAGAGTCGTATTGAATATCTTAGCATCAATTCTTGCCTTCTCAGCCTTAATGGCAGGTCTCCAGTGAGAATTTGGAGTTCGTCAAGTGAGGTTGAGAGTAGTGTGCTAGTACAAATAGCCAATGCTTTTCTTTGAATTGCATCTAGTTTTTTGAGTAGTGGCTGCTTGGCTGAGTTATATACCTGACACCCATAGTCCAGTTTTGATCTCATGAGTGCCCTGTAGATGGTAAACATTGTTTTTTGGTCTGATCCCCATGTTGATCCTTTAATGTTTTTAAATAAGTATAGATCTTTATTGCATGCTTTAATTAGGTAGTTTATGTATTGATTCCAGTTAAGATGGCTATCGAAGTACATGCCTAGGAATCTTACCACCTTGACGTATTTGATGAGTTGGTTTTGGATGTATAGGTTAGGGTATATTAGACTGTTGTTCCGTTTGGGGGTAAAAATAATAGCTATAGTTTTTTCTTGTGAGATTTTAAACCCCCATTTATCAGCCCATCTCCCTATGTTATCTAGGCTGCTTTGTATTTCCAAAATGACTTGGTTGGCAGCTGGATTTCCTGCTCTCCAAATACCGCCATCATCAGCAAATTGTGAGATGTTCATTTTCTTAGAAGTGAGATTTTTGTCCAGGTCGTTTATCATGAGATTGAAAAGAGTAGGACTGAGTACACTTCCTTGTGGGGTGCCATTTTCTAGGGGGTACTCGTCTGAATAGGCGTTTCCTACTTTAACTGTTATTTTTCGACCTGTTAGAAAGTTTTCAATCAGATTGAACATGCATCCAGTAATTCCGAAGTGGTTAAGCTTAGCTATTAGACCTTTCGTCCAAACAAGGTCAAATGCCTTTTCTAGATCAAGGAAAATCGCTATAAGGTTTCTGTCTGATTTCCTCTTGGTGTTGAAAGCTAATTTAATGTCCGCTTCTAGCCTTAGCAGCTGGTCAGTGGTGGATCGCTTGTTACGAAAGCCACACTGATTTTCCGAAAGTAGGTTGTTGCTTTCGAGATGGTATTTTAATCTGTTGGCCAATATTGTTTCCATAAGTTTACATATGTTGTTGGTGAGGGAGATGGGTCGGTATGAGTTAATGTCATTTGGATCTTTATCTGGTTTAGGGATTGGTACTATAATGGCCTGTTTCCAAGTGTCTGGAATTACTCCATTATTCCATATTTGATTGAGTAATTTTATAATTGTTTCTGTAAAGTTGGCTGGTAGACTTTTGTATATTATGTAACCAATTTGATCCTTACCGGGCGATGTTTCTTTTTTTGACCCTAACGCTATTTCCCATTCATACGTGGTAATATCCGTATTGAGTTTTGATTCTTTAGTCTCTAGATCTTGGAATAGGTGCTTATGGGTTTTTTCTACTTTTTCCCGGTGTTCCTGGAACTTTTTAGTGTGGTTTAGATTACTGCTCATGTCTGAAAAGTGCTTGGCTAATGTGTTTGCTTTTTGTTGATTGTTTGCAGCACCTCTTATTTTGGGGGTTAGGTTAACTGTTCTCCCCCGAATAGCTTTAATTTTGTCCCAAACTTGTTTTGAGTTGGTATTTAGATCCAATTTGGATCAGAATTGTTGCCAGGATTTTTCTTTTGATTTTATAATTATGTGTTTAAGTTCTTTTTCTTTCTCTTTGTAGTTTATGAAATCTCCAGAGTTCCTAGTCTTTTTATATTTGTTAAGGGCAGTTTTTTGGGCCCTAAGGGCTTTTTTACATTCCTCATTCCACCAGGGTACTGTTTGTTTAGTTTGTGATGTTCCTGTTTTTGGTATACTCAGTTTGGCTGCTTCTAGTATGCATTTAAGGATATTATCATTGAAGGTGTTAACGTCGTTATGTTCTAATTCGTTGGTGTTTATTGCGGCTAGTGTTTTTTGAAAAGAGTCCCAATCTGCTTTGTCGTATCTCCATTTAGGTGGGATTTCAATGGGATTGTGTTGGACTGTCAATTGGATGGAGATGACAATGGGGAAGTGGTCGCTACCTAACGTACTTTCTTGATCTACCCACCAGTTAGAGATTTGTGCTAGTTTGGGTGTGCCTATGGTTAGGTCAATTGCAGATAAGTTTCCGTCCTTGGGATCTAATCTAGTTTTTGATCCATCATTAAGGATGACTAGGTTGTTGTCTGCGGTCCATTCCTCTATCAACCTCCCCTTTTTATCAGTCCTATCGCCTCCCCACATTTCATTATGGGCATTGAGGTCTCCACATATTATTAAGTTTTCTAAGTGGTTTTGGGAGATTTGACGGTAAGTGTCTATGTTGACTGGGTGTTTATTGCCTTCTGGGTCGTAAAAGTTTATAATTTGTATGTTAGTTGCCCCGAAACTAACTAACGTGTTTTGGATTTCTAATGATTCGTTGGTATCTTCGTTTATTGGTACTGGCAGTGTTTCAGTATATGGTATGGTATTTACAATGAAGGTGGCCAGACCTTCTCCTTTTTTCCCCATTTGTTCTATTTTTAATTATACTGTGGTGGTATCCTGGTATCTTTGGTTGATAGTTTTTATTTTCTGATAAATGTGTTTCTTGGAGGCATGTTTGGTATTATTAAGCTTGATAATTAATTCTGGTAGGTTGTTTTTTAGGCCCCTACAGTTCCACTGCCAGATTGTTATATATTTTTTGGTGTTATCCATTTTCAGGGTGGTTGTTAATTTTTATTATTGGGGCGTTTGGTTGCTGTTGGTTGTTCCTTGATGCGTATTTGGTTAGTATTTGTTGGCATATTTGAATAATGTTTATAGCTGGTGGAATCATGATGTTGCTGGCTTCTATTTCCGTTAATATTTCCTGTAGTATTTCACATATATTTATTTGATTGTTGTCTTGGGTGGTATTGATGGTTTTAGTTTCGGTTTGTGTTGATTTATTTGGATTACTGTTTTGTGTGTTATTTGCCCTATTCTTTATTGTTTCTTTTGTGTTTGGGGTTTTAGGTTTTTTTTCTGAGTAGGATTTGAGTGTTTTATTGCTATTGTTGTTGTTTACTTCCTTTTTGGCTTCTGCATATGTTAGGAATTCTGTATTCATCAAATGTATAATTTCATTTTCTTTAATAGAGTAGCAGCATTCAGTTGTCCTAAGGTGGTGGTTTCCCCTTGCAGTTTGGGCATTTGATGTTTTGTCTGATGCATGTGCCTTTGTGATGGCCACCACAGTGGGCGCACCTAGGTTTAAAGCGGCATTTTATGGCATAGTGCCCCCAATGTTGACAGTTGGTGCAAAACCTTGGTTTATTGATGAAAGGTTCCAAGCGATGAAGTGCATTGCTGGTGCCTAGTTTGGCTAGTGCAGGAATGGGTGTAGTGGATTCTAAAACCGCTTTTGGGGTAGTTTGCCCTTTTCTATTTTTGATTCTATAGGTTTTGTCTATTTTTGTTCCATTTTCATTGAGTTGTTTGGTGAGGTTTATATCTCTGATATATTTGTTGTTGCCTGAAAGAGTAAGAACCGCTCTGTAGGTTTTAGCTGGCGGTGTTTTTTTGAGCCCTACGTTGGTTGTGTTATTGCTTGAGTTATTGGGTTTTGCTGAGATAGTGTTGTTTATTTTCATTTGACATTTGTGGTGACGTTCTACTTTAATTTTAATGTTCCCAATGTGTTCCATTTGTAGGAATTTTTCCACCTGACTTTGTATACTGCATTGCACAATTAAGTAATCTGTATTTGGACGGATTAGTCTAAATTGCCCTCGGTGAGTTCTTAGTAAGGCGTTTGTGATGCTATTGTAGGTCAGGTTGAATAGTTGAGTATTTGGGCTTTTTATGTAGATTGTGTGTTCCGGCGTGTGGTATTTGGGTTTAGGTTTTGCGTGGTTTTGGCTGTCAGTATTATTGGTTATTTTAGTTGATTTCTTTGTTTCTGCTGCTGTGTTATGGCTAGGTTGGCTGGTGGTAGAATGTTTGTTGGTGTTTTCTGAGCTTGTTTGTTTATTGCTATTTGTTTCTTTTGTATTCATGGGCAGTTTACCTTTTCCTAGGTACGTTACTTTTGCGGGTTATTTATTAAGATTGGAAGAGCTGTTTGGTTTGGGGTTTGTCTTTATTGTTGGTAGGGTAATGGGAGAAGTGTTCGTAGTTATTCCTGATGGGCCCGGGGTCTGGCTATAGTGAATTTTTTCCTTTCGATTAGTTGTGCCTTCTTTTGGTTTATTGTTGTTTATGTTTTCATTTCTTGTTGGGGGTGGCGATGTTTGTGCCTGATTTGCCGTTGATGTGGATTTGCCGTTAGGTTCAGTGTTTATCGTTGCATGGGTTGGTATGGCGCTCGTTTTTGGTGTCATTGTTATCTCACATCCGATTGGTTATTTGGTTGGAGATTCGGCAATGCACTCGTAAGTGAATTTTCTTGTGGTTTGTGGTGATTTTAGTGGTACAATTAGGGGGGAGTTGGAGTTTACAGCGTCTGCATAAGTCATTGGTAGGGTGTCGTTAAGATCCTCAATTTCTATTGGTTTAGATGGGTCCCTGAATGCTACAGGGGATTCTTGACTTAAAAGTTTGCTTGCTGTGTTAATCATAGAGGTTGGGGAGTTATTTATGCTGTTTAGTGTTGTAGTGGTTAGTTGTCTAAAGTCTTGCCTATTTGTCATGAGTTGTCCTGTTATTGCTTGAGAGTCAGATGCTGCTGTCTGAGGGCTAGATGGCGTGTGGTGGGCGGCCATTCTTTTCATGTTGTTTATTTTCCTAACTTTGTTTTTCCTGTCGTTAAGTGCCAATTTGTTTTTGCTCCATTGTTGTTGCTTGTTATCCATTTCTACCAGGATTTGATTTACTAGGTGAATATTTAATTTATTAACTCCTTTGATTGTTGTAAAATATTTGGTTTTAAACTAGTGGGAATGTTCTGTTATTTTGAGTTAGTAGGATGATGGGGGTAAGATAGTAAGAGTTGTTAGTTTAGTAAGAAAATTCTCCTCTTTATCGGAAAGTCTATACAGCGGTTCTCAAGGGCTTGAAAACTTGTTAGGATTCCGACCAGGTGTTGACTAGTATGTTTCCTAGTACCTGTTTGCGTGGAGAGTGTTTTTAGTAAGGTATAGATAGTAAAGTTATAGAGAGTTTAGCGCCTTTCTTCTCCTTTAGCCGAGAATCTCACAGTTCACTAGAGCTTGTAACTCTGTAAGGACTCAGCCCAGGTAAATGTTAGTATGTATCCTAACACCTGTTTAAGGATAAAGAAATTGGCGCCAAAATGTTAATATGTGTTGGGGACCAAAAAATATTTAACTAAGTATTTTAGGAGTAGAGAAGTAAGAGAGTTAATACAGCTCTAAGCCCCTCCCAGCATATATGACTGGTTAGATTTTTGTAAGTAGGATTAGTAGCTTAGAATATCAAATGGAAAATATTTTCTCTTGTTTTAACATTTTATATTTAAGTAAATAAGTAATTAGCTCAGTCTCTAAGATTTTGTACATTGGTATTTAACTTTAGTTATATCACGAAGATTTTAATATGTTTAGAGTAGAATTTCATATGTCTTATTTTTTATCATTACATCTTTAAATTTTAACACTGGTAAGATTTTGAATTTGAAGTTTTTGAGGTTTCTCACTTTCCTGCACTCTCCCTTTTTTTTCCACGCGTTTGTCCTAGGGTTTCAGGAATAGTACTCCCCAACCTTCAAGAATTTATCCATTTGGTTTCTTTATCCTTTCTCCCATAGTAGTTCCCAATATTAATTACCTTATGCCCTGTAAGGTCTCTCGAGCTTTTAGTTTGGTTCCAATTTTTTATGTTGCTGTTTTCCCATTTTAGAGAAGGCTTTTACAATCGAGACAACTGAGTTGCTCTGTTTTATATTTTGTTTTACTTTATGTTTATATGTTTACTTACACTGGATGCTTTTATGTAAATGTATATATATCTGCAAAAGTATATATATATATATATATATATATATATATATATATATATATATATATATATATATATATATATATATATGTATGTATATACCCCACATACATTAAAAAATAACATGCATTTAAAGTGTTGGTATAAAGCAATTTGATATACCAATACTATTGGTATATCAAATTGTAATCCGCCCATGGCGCAATAATACGCATATATAAACATTCTCGCGAGCGTCTGCAGTTGATTCTAGATCAATGATCAATTTCCCCACTTTATCACACAACAAAATTCAGAGTCATTAAAAACACTAGGAGAGAAAAGGAGTATTAAAACCTGTAACCTCAAGAAATGGTTTCCGAACGTGTGCACTTTCCTTGGGATTTATCTACAGTGTTTGTCAATGATACAATGTTGCAAACCAGTAAATTCCTCGGTTACGTGGTACACATACTGTGTTATATTTAATGTTATGTTTTTTTGTTTTTAACATACCATAATCATAATGTTCTAAATAATCGATTATTATTATTTAAATATGAACATGTCCAAAGACCTCTCTCTCTCTCTCTCTCTCTCTCTCTCTCTCTCTCTCTCTCTCTCTCTCTCTCTCTTTTGGCCATGGTAGCAAGATACGGGCTAAATTCTATGAATTGACGAAATCTCTGGACTTATGAATGATGGTAAAAGTAAAGTCACACCGACCAAA
Organism: Megalonaias nervosa; assembly: GCA_016617855.1. Lineage (NCBI taxonomy): Eukaryota > Metazoa > Mollusca > Bivalvia > Unionida > Unionidae > Megalonaias > Megalonaias nervosa. Next base: position 79,437 of record JAECUM010003979.1, on the reverse strand, counting down.
GGATGAGAGAGAGACAGACTGAGACAGAGACATAGTTTTAAAGTCAAACCGACCAGAGAGAGAGAGAGAGAGAGAGAGAGAGAGAGAGAGAGTTTATGGTCGATTGTACTGTTGCTAAAGAAGAATAATGGCTTAGATCAACTGTAAATATATTAAAATATTTGAATTACCTCTTGTTGGTTCGTCAGTTGGCTTAGTTTCATTCCACATTAATTTCCATGCGCCAGTATGTGAAAGGCGTAGCTATCCAAGTGTTGCTAAGTTGCTCTACATTTATCATTAAAACCATCTTTCATGTTTAAATCATAAATGTGTGTTATATCGATTTAATCAATGTGGAGAAAAATAGAAACCAAGAAAAGAAAACAATCAACTTATCAATATGCAGAGGTGATTGCAAATAGCCACTAATGGCAAAGAACTACATTTTGTAGCGGACACACTCGGGGATGTGAGGAGTTCATTCACTAGGTCAATACACGGCTGCCTGTAGTAAATCTGAACTCGGTTCAAAGGGCGATATAAATAAATATAGTACAGTATGTACGCTGTATCAATGATATACCACTCGTTGTATAAATTTTTCACTAAAAGGAAACTCAGCAAGCTTCGTTTCCTTTTAATGAAAAATTTATACATCTCGTGGTATATCATTGATACAGCGTACATACTATATATATATATATATATATATATATATATATATATATATATATATATATATATATATATATATAGTATGTACGCTGTATCAGTGATATACCACGAGATGTATAAATTTTTCATTAAAAGGAAACGAAGCTTGCTGAGTTTCCTTTTAATGAAAAATTTATACAACGAGTGGTATATCATTGATACAGCGTACATATTGTACATATATTTTATTTATATCACATACAAATACATATATTTGCCCTTTGAACGGAGTTCAGATTTACTACAGGCAGCCGTGTATTGACCTAGTGAATGAACTCCTCACATCCCCGAGTGTGTCCGCTACAAAATGTAGTTCTATGCCTTTTGTGGCTATTCACAATCACCTTGCATATTGATAAGTTGATTGTCTTCTTTTTTAGTTTCTATTTTTCTTCACATTGATTAAATGAATATAATACATACTTATGATATAAATATGAAAGATGGTTTTAATGATAAAAGTAGAGCACTACAGAAACACATGGTTAGCTACGCCATTCACATGAACGCTGCCATTCACGTACCGGCGCATGGAAATTAATGTGGAATATAAACTAAGCGAAATGACGAACCAACAAGAGGTAATTAAAATATTTAGAAAAAGAGAAAGCATTCTTTTTTTGTCCTTGAGGAGTCTAATTTCGAAGAAAGAAAAAAAAGTCACTGGAAAATTCAGATGGCCAGATTTCACAAGAAAACAAGACAATAGAGGAAACCCTGAGTCTAGAATCTCCGATACAAGTGCAACAGGAGAAAACAGAAATGGAATTGAATACTTCTACTCCCATCTTACTCCTAAAGAGGAAAAGATCTGCATCTACACCGAGAACACCTTCCGAATCAGACATTACAGATCTAATAAAGGAAACAGGAGCGAGAAAAAAGAAATCGAGCAAAAAAAGAGAGCAACCTCCTTGACAAGGGGGAGCCAGAGGAAAATAATAAAAGCCTGGAAGAATACAGAGCCAAAAAAACTGCCCACTAAGTAACTAATACTACGTATTATTAAATATTTGAAATTTATAAAGAAGTTTATAAATATGTACATAGTCAAGAATGGAGGGAATGAACCTACAGATCTTGACTGTGAACATAAATGGAATTATAAACAAATTAGATAAAATAATATCTTTAGCAAAAAATTATGATATAGTCCTAATGCAAGAAACTCACGGGACGTCCCAACATATGGTGAGGAGACTAGAAGAAGTACTTGACGCCTTAGTCCTCACCAGTAACCACCCAACAAAAAAGGAAGCAGGGATGGCTACATTGTTCGACGCTCGGCTAAAGGATTGAACTTTGAACTAAAAACTCCCAATGAACTGCAGGGAAGAATTTTACATATCAAACTGCATAATTGGAATATTTTTAATATATATGTACCCACTGGTAGAATCAAGCCCAAAAAAGTTAATTTCATATTAAATGTAAATCATTATATCCAAAACTTCGCTGAAAATCCATGCATACTAGATGGGGATTTTAACTGGATATTAAATGAGTTGGATAAAAGTGTAAAATTAACTAATAATGATAAACAGCTACATAAGTGGTCTAGTTTACTTTTAAAAACTAACAATTTAGAAGATACCTACCTTTGGTTAAATGGAAATAAGAGAGAATACATATATATATATATATATATATATATATATATATATATATATATATATATATATATATATATATATATATATATATATATATATATATATATATATATATATATATACGGGGATAATAAAGTAGCAGGCTAGATATGTTCTCTACGTCGAGAAATCATATTCATGCAGCCAAAACATGTTTTATACACGATAATCAAATTTCTGACCATAAATCAGTAGTATTTGGACTACTAATAATAAATAAATGTAAATGGGGACAAGGGTTTTGGAAATTGAACAATGTTCACCTTTTGGATATTGAATATGTGAAAACCATGCGAACTCATCTGGATAAATTTAGAAACAAAAGCTTAATAAACATAATGGGAGACTGGGAATATTTTAAAAAAGAAATCAAAAGAATAACTAAATATTATAGCAAGATAAGGAAATTACATAAACATTGGTTACAGAAAAACTATATTGAAATTCAGAGTAAAAATTTTCCAATAACTGAACAAGATAACGAAAATATTAGGGAATGGAATATTTTAGAAAAAGAGGTAACCCAAGGGATTAAAACTAGAGCAGGGAAATTTGATAATTTATACAAAAAGGGGAGGGGCTTATACAGAAGAATGGAAATTAAAAAAGGAGAAAATAAAAAATTGACTCAATTCGCCTAAACAATATACTTTATAAGGATTAAAAGGTTATATTAGAAGGGATTAAATATTATTATGTAAAAATTTATGAATCACAACATATTGATGTCAATATTATAGACAGATATCTAAAACAAACTAATTATAAACAAATACCCCCAACTGAATATGGAAACTGTGAAAACTTCATCACTGCTAATGAAATAATAACTGCAATTAAAAGTCTGAAAAAGGGGAAATCCCCAGGCTCTGACGGGATTACTACTGGCTTTTATTTTAAATTCCAAAACGACCTAGTAGATATCCTAGAATTACTATATAATAATATTCTACTCCAGGGGGGAAATGCCTAAAAGTCTAAGGGAGGGTATTATAACATTAATATATAAAGGGAAGGGTGATAGAGAGGAAATAAAAAACTGGAGACCCATAACACTTTTAAACACAGATTATAAAATTCTAAGTACAATTATTACAAATAGAATAAGGAAATGTTTGAATACAATAATTGACATAAATCAAAGTTGTGGAGGGATAGGAAGGAAAATCTCAGATAATACACTTTCAATAGGAGCATTAATAGATTTTTTAAAAAATAGAGGTGAAAAGGGAGTCGTGTTCTTATTCGATCAGGAGAAGGCCTTCGATCGAATAGAGCATGACTTCATTTTCAAAACACTAAAGAAATGTGGTTTTGGGCCAAATATTGTAAATTGGATAAGAGCAATATATACTAATATCACCTCAAGAATATGTGTAAACGGAGCCCTGACAAAAAAAATTAAGATACAAAGATCAGTAAGGCAGGGCTGTCCCTTATCCACGCTATTATATGTAATAGCAATCGAATCCTTGAACATAAATATTAACCAAAATACCAATATTCAAGGAATTAAAATACCGAATTTGAACTATGATTTCCAAACTGTATTACATGCAGATGACTGCACCAACTTTACCAGAGACGAACATTCCTGTAAACACCTAGAATATGAATATCTACAATTTGGTAAAGCCTCCGGATCAGCAATAAAGCATGATAAAACAGAAATTGTATGGATAGGAAACTGGAGGGGAAACTGCCCTGGACTTCCCCCCAATTTGATTAAATGCCATGTTAAAGCACTAGGAATCAATTTTGGGAAAAACTCTACTCACTTGAACTTTTGTGAGCTAGTAATCAAGATTGACGCGCAGACTGAAACTTGTGCACAGCCAGTTGAATTATGTAATGAATTCGGTTCACTTTACAGAAGCAATGATTGGAAACATAGAAAGAAGAATAATGAGCTTTATTTGGAATGATAAAATCCATTACTTAAAGAAAAATTAGATATGTAGGCCGAAAGATAGAGGGGGACTGGCTCTGCCGAACCTGAGTATAAAGCAAAAAACAATTATATTAAATAGATTCAAGCAACTAATTAACTCTCCCAAACATCCATGGGAAGCAATATATATTTACCAGTTTGGATACAATTGTCGCTTTAATAGCGAAATTTATAAAAAGAATAAATTAACCAAATTATTAGAACCTCCAGGCTCTTATAGAAGAATTAAAGAATTATTATATACTTACAGAAATAATCTAAGAATATGGGATAAGAAAAATGATACCTATACAATCTTGAATGAACCAATAACACAAAGCAAGCAAGAAATCGAATTTCGTCATCCTCATCTAAACTGGTCGGCCATTTGGAAAAACTGGCCAGGTATAGGATCGGCCTCTATTCAAAGTAGGCTCGTCCTATACCTGCACGACCAATGGCTGACAGGTGAAAGGGCTTTTAATAGACATTTGATAACTTATGTACCAAAATGTAGATCATGTGGTAAATCCATAGATTCCAAAAAAACATCTAATACTCTTTTGTACTAACACTAAAGCAGAGAGACAAATACTAGAAAACAAACTTAAGAATAAATATGGCAAATCAGATAATAATCAATTGTTATATACCAATAATGTTAACGATAGAGACATTTATAATGAAGTAGTATCTTATGTTAATACGATTATGAAAACTAAAATGGATTTTAATAGTTAATCAATTTTATAAGACTTGATATACCTGTGAGATTTTTTCCTTTCAAATTACAGAAGCAAATTCACAAACAGACAGAGAATTAGCTGACCTTCAAGGGGAGATCCGTATGGAACGAGGCCAATGCCACGTGACTAACGTGAGGTAGTACGGCTCGTATCTCCCCGTAAAAAGGAAGGCTTAGTACAAGAACATAACGAAAACACAAATACGGCGCACATCTGAACATTCACCAAATATACACATCTCATCCAACCTACTCTAGTACTTCTTAATTTATAGCCTAGCACACACTAAATCCTTTCTAGGAACCGATAAAAGTAAATAATAACTTTAAGAATTTGACCTTTTAGCCAGTCCTCACACGAACACAAGATAACGTACAAAACAAATAGCACACGCAGATAGCACTACACAGGACAATACTGATCTCTGGCAAAGATCACTTTTAATAAATAAACTCCAAGACCAACCTGGGTCAAGGAGTATCTTACAATAGGAATATAATGGTGTATAAACCCTAATTCAAAATTCATAAAAACGAAATTGATAAATTAAATACAAATAGTACACACACATTGGGGAAAAACAGAAACACATAAAAACCCTTTAACTTTCGGAACTACTGGGTCCCTTCAATGATGACAAGTCTGAGAGGGACCACACTAATAACGGAAACTAAGAAGACGATGAATTGGGGTGCACCGGCTTTGGAGACGACAAGCGATGGCATAGCAGCGGCTACCAAAGCCAACACAGCGCTACTTCCAGAAGAGACCGATTTTAATTGGGATTTAGTAGATTTTCTCTCTTCGCAAGAATTAGTTCCGGTACCAGTATCTTCACCACCTTCTCCTTCTTTACCACAGGTCGAGGATTTTAAACAGAGACAGAAGGAAGAATTGGAGAAATTTTTACAACAGCAGAAAGAGGCAGAACAAGCATTTCTCCTTGAACAGCAACAGCGAGAAGAAGAAGAGGCAAGAAGGAAACGACAGGAAGAAGAACAAGCAGAAAAGAAACTAAGTCTAGGAGAGAAAGAGAACAGTGAACCTCAAACGGTAACGGTACTCTTGGACATTTTGGCAGTTAAGAAGTCTGAAATAAATGTATCAGACTTCTTTATTACGACCCAAGAGAAAACGACCTTCCCGAGCCAAACAATCTAACCCTGTTAGTACACCAGCGATACCACCCCTAGTGATTTCTACCAAATCATTGACAGGAGCAAGTCCAGAAGTATGCCTTGGCCGTGGCAAAGTCTTAAAGCAGTTAAAGCTGATTGCTTCTCGTTCCTGAATTTGTTCTAAGAAAAAAAAAAAAAAAAAAAAACATCCAAAGGCCCTTTTCGGGGCCACTCACTTCTTTCGAAAAGAGATAATATTCATTTTGCCAAAATCAATTAAAACTCTAAATCCCTTTTATTTTAACATTATGATGTACGTGTGTGCGTGCATGAGTGTAGGTCCTTATTATTCTAAAAAATCAAAACCAAGAGACACTTACTTTTATCAGTCTTGTCTATTCTGGTACAAATTTTTACAATCCAATGTCACACCACAACACAACACTTTTAAAAAAGTTTATAGACTTCTTCTGTGTCTTTTTTCTTTCACTCTCTCTGTTTTCTGATTTTCTTCACATTCACATATTTTCCTCCTCTTCTTCCTCACTTTTTCTTGTCTTCTTTTCTTTTCTGTCTTCTCTTTCTGAACGTGTCGGGGTCTTCCTTTGCCGAGGGCACCTCTTCTTCTTCCTCATCCTCCTGCTCCTGTTGTTTCTTACGGCAGTCTGAAGACCAATGTCCTTTCTCTTGACAATGATAACAGGTATCTTGACTTTTGTTTCTTTTGACATTGGTCTTGCTTTTTTGACGGTCTGGATATTCCGTAACCCAATGCCCTTTCTTCTGACAGATATAGCAAGTATCTTGACTTTTATCTCGAAAGGAGGGGGAGTAGTCCGTCGGCTTGTCTGAAGAAAACTTTCGTATGACACCTCGCAAAGCTCTAATCAGAAGATCGATCTGTGTGGGCTCTTCCATTGTGCTGGTCGGCTTGAGAGTGAAATGAATACTGAGAGTGAAGGCACCAGCCCTTTATATATACACTGAGCCTGACATGGATATATAGGGGTCCATGGCGTTTCAAATGTAGTCATTTGACGTTTTGCAGTCAAAATGAAACGATCGCATCATTTCGTAAAGAAAGGAGAAGAAAGTAAGAGGCAGAAACGTGATTTATCGCCTCGCACATTAGCTGAAGTCTTGGCTCAGTTCATGCCAGCGATTTTGAAGATGAGATGAGTGAACCAGAATCCAGACCCAGAGAGTCTACACCAAGTCAAAGTCCATCGTCATCAGTAAACCCTAAAAAGTACTTTCACCTTCGAGAGACCGACAAACGCTCCTCTAGAAAATTTAGAACCACATCCTACACGTACACGGTGAAGTTTAAAGATTTGAAGTCAGACGTACCGTTGGAGAAAGCAGAAGGGTTCATCACCGATTCTTTATTAACCACACTGAAACAGTAATGTGAAACCAAAGAAGACGATCGCTTGAGACTTCCCATTCATCACGACAGTTTGAAGTCCTAAGTTTGGTTCGAGTTTAGCAGCCCGGCAGAATTGACACCTTCCAAAGTCATGGAGAAGATTCAACACGTGCAACAATCCAACGACAAGTTTCACATCACCGACGGAAAAGCAACACTGTTCATGACCCACGTGTCTCTTCCCCTAGGGACAGGACAACGAAAAAAGGTATTCTTGGTAGACGACCTTTGCAGCATCAAAATACATTCACGTCTATCATCAGGATGAACATTTCGATACCATTACCAGTATCACTGCATTCCAGTCATACAGTTATTATTGTGAGAAAGGTGACTATGGCTATAACAATCGAGAGCAACACAAGCATTGTGGATCGAAATGCTCAAGATGTTTCGCCTCTAAACCCTGTCTGGACGAAGGACAAGAACGAGTGCATTGCCCAGCTTGTCAGCGCACGTTTCTCAGTCCAACTTGTTACCAACAACATCTAAATACGCAACGTTCACAGCAGAAATGTGCTTCTCAACTCCTGACATTGTGCCCTACTTGTGGACAAGGCATAAGTACCAATTCTGCCAAGATGCACGTATGTCCAGGAAAGAAACGATGTCACATTTGTCACCAAATCGTGGACTTGGAACACCAATGCTACATTTAAAAATACCATTCGAAACATGAAGAGGAAGAAGATGACTAGAAGAAAGGCAATTTCATCTTTATCGATTTCGAATGCATGCAAGAGACTGGCAGTCACATTCCTAATTTCTGTATGGCTCACCGAGCGTGTGAGAAATGCATCCAAAAGCCTAACTTTACTCATTGCCCTCACTGTAGCAAGATTCCTGGAGGACGTGAAAAAATCTTTCGGGGACCGAACACATTGACCGATTTCTCCCAATGCATCTTAGACCCTATCGACGAGACATGGAGTCAAGAAGATATCGAACATTACGGAGATTGTCATCGCCATGCCACGGTGATGGTTCTCAATTTCTCGGGGTACTATGGACAATTTCTCCTCAGATACTATACGGAACAAAGTACCGAACGTCCGAAAGTGACTTTGAACGGAGCCAAAATAATTTCCATGCAAGTGGGACAAGTGCAGTTTAAACATTCGATGAGTTACTTGACCATGCCATTGAGTCGCATGCTTAAAACATTTGGAATGACAGAAATGGCCAAAGGCTATTTCCCTCACTTTTTCAACACTGAAGCCAATCAACACGCCGTTCTACCCCATTTGCCTGAGGCACACTACTACGACCCCGACAACATGCGTACCGAACAACGAGAAGCTTTCTACGCTTGGTACCACACTCACGCCTCGGACCCCTTTGACTTTCAGAAAGAAATGTTGAAATATTGTCGTTCCGACGTGGACATTTTACGGCGTTGCTGTGGAAAATTTCGAGAACTGTTCATGGAGCACGGAGGGATCGATCCTTTGAAGGAAGCCTGCACCATTGACAAAGCGTGTTCCTTAGTGTACCGCAAACGATTTATGCCCTAAAACACCCTAGCTGTCATAAGCCATCAAACAATGAACTTTGTCAAACGTCAATACTCGGTCAAATCCCTACGCTGGCCACATTACTTGTGCAATAAGGAAGACAAACGGATCCAACATGCCCGAAACGGAGGAGGCGAAAAAACCATCGGAAGGTATTCGGTGGATAGCTGAGACATAGAAAACCCCAAGATCGTGTACGAGTTTAACGGTTGCTTATTTCACGGTTGTCCCATCTGCTACCCTCAACGTAACACGACAAATCAGTTTTTACAACGGACCATGGAAGACTTTTCCCGGTCCACTTGTCAGCGGCGCTTGAAGTTAGAAGAGCAAGGATACCAAGTGGTGGAAATGTAGGAACACGAGTACGATCACCGTTTGAAAACCGATCTCGAGCTTAAACGCATCGTGGAAAGTTACAAGCTGGTGGACCCACTGAACCCACGCGACAGTTTGTACGGAGGACGGACGAATGCCACCTGTTTGCTGTATCAAGCCGACGAGGAGAAAGAAGAAGAAATCAAATACTTGGACGTGTGTTCGCTGTATCCGTACGTGTGCAAATACTGTCACTTTCCAGCAGGGCACCCGCAATTGCTGACAGAACACATCGACCTAGAAAACATTCGACAATAAGAAGGATTGATCAAGTGCAAAGTCTTGCCTCCCACGAACTTGTACCATCCCGTTTTACCTCATCATTGCCAAGAAAAACTGATGTTTCCCTTGTGTCGTACTTGTGCCGAAACGTGCAACCAAGACCGACCTTGTCAGCACACCCAGGAAGAACGCGCCTTAACGGGAACGTGGGTCAGCGTGGAATTGTTCAAAGTTCTGGACCTGGGATACCAACTGTTAGAAGTGTACGAAATTTACCACTTTCCCGAGACAGAAAAATACCACAAGGGCGACGAGACTCAAAAAGGCATTTTCGCAGACTACGTGAATGCCTTTTAAAAACTGACACAAGAAGCCAGTGGCTATCCTTCATGGTGCCTCACTCCCGAAGACCAAGAGAAGTTCAAAGAGAAATACTGGGAGCAGGAAGGCATCACTTTAGACCACGTCGAAAAAAACGAAGGAAGGCTATCGTTTTCCAAAGTGATGTTAAATTGTTTGTGGGGCAAAATGGCACAACGACCGTGTTTACCCAAGACGGAGTATTTGATAGAACCTTCCCGCTACTTCCAGATGATTCACGGCAAAACCAAATGCATGAAACACGTGGACATCGTTCGTGAGGACTTGAACTTAGTCAATTACGAAGAAGAACTGGATTTTGTACAAGCTGACAAATTTGGAAATGTCAGCATTGCGGCATATGTGAAAGCCCATGCTCGCTTAAAACTGTACGAAGCTTTAGAACTGTTAGGAGATCGTGTGCTGTATTTTGACACGGACAGTTGCATCTGCATCGATCGTCTGGGTTAACAACATCCTAACATCGAAGGAGACCGTTTAGGAGCCTGGATGGACGATCATTCCGACGACAAGATTCTAAGTTTTGTAAGTGGCGGTCCCAAAACTTACGGCTACGAATACCGTGACCCACAAGGAGAAGTGCACACGGAGTGTAAAGTGAAAGAACTGACTCTCAATTATCGCACCAGTCGACTGGTGAACTTTTGCGTCTTGAAAGAAGCCTTGCAGTCTGGACAGGATGGAAATTTTGCAGTGACCACCCACGAACCGCACAAGATTGTACGTTTACCCAAACACCAAATCGTCAGTCGCCACTTGGAAAAAGTCTATCAAATCGTGTACCAGAAGCGAGTACGGCTTTCCAACCACTTCACTTCACCGTACGGTCACGCCGATATTGGTCAGCATATACAAACGGACAACGTCCAAGACCGATAGTTCATTGGAACTATCAACGCCAAGCGAGAAAGATGAATCCTTTCAAACAGCAAGTATGCAGCGTAAGACTCAAGTCCAACGAGAAACTCGATTACGATGCTGTGCCTTGCGATGGTAGGGATGCCGTACGCTATGACCTCAGCGATTCAGTATCACATCATGGAAATTTTTCTACGACTGTACCTACCATGGAAAGTGATGCAGTGCGTCTCAAACCTGACGGATGCGAAAGCGATGCCACTCGTCATCGTACGTCTTTTCTCTTTACTGGTTTTCATGGTGGATGTCATCATTTTGAAACCATGCGGCTACCAGCCTACGGATGTCATCCCAAACTGAGAAAATTCCTACATATTTCACCGTACCCTCATCGAAATGAACATGTGAAAGATGAATATTCGTTCCCTGTGCGTTTGCCTGAATACTGCGACTTTGAAAGTCGGATCCAAATCTTCCGAGGTAAATGGCCAAAATATCTGGGAGGACCTACCCCAGAAGAATTAGCTAGAGCCGGATTTATCTACTTTGGCGAAGGTGATAAAGTCAAGTGCTTCAGTTGCGGTGTGTCACTTCACGAGTGGGAGAAGAAAGATTGCGCTTACCTGGAACATGCTCGATGGTCTCCGGAGTGTCACTACCTACCTTTAGTGGGACCTCGTCATTGAAGTGGAAATACCATGTCGTTTAAGAAACCAGCTGCTTGGCTAGGAGTCAAATGTTGGACAACACCTAAACAAGTATTTAAACCCCATTGGAAAAATAATCTTCAAACATTACCAAACGAATTGCAAGAGAAGATCTACAAGGACATTTGGCAGGGACTTGCCAGAGCAAAATCTCAATGGGTGACTGAGGAACTTTTATGTCGAGAAATTCACAAGAGGAAAGTGACAAAAGTCAACAAACAAGTCCGATTTCTCTGGATCAAGTGTGCGTTCTTCCGAATATTCCGCTTTAGACCATTTACATTTGAAGATTTTATTGACATTCTTGACCGTTTCCTGGAATGGTACTGTCCAGAAATTACTCACTACATCCGTTACTTTCGCTCTAGGAGAAGTGTTTGACTGACATAGTCATGGATACTTTACAAGAGAACATTCGTGGTTTGCCTGTGGAGTTAAGAGAACGCATTTACCGCGAGTTGGTCAAAATACAAGTGAAACGCAAAGAACAATTGCATCCGGTACGTCACCGATGTTTGAACCACTGGTACCTGAATGCTATAAAAGGACTGATTCTGATGAAAGTGTTCCAGTGGTCAGACATTGCTCAACTACTCGTGGGCGAGAAGGATTGGTTTGTTGTTAGTGATTGCATGTACTACAAGGTTGACTTACTGGAACGCATTCCAGAAGAAGAGTTAGAGGGTTACCAAAATCTTTTACACAACGTAAACTTAGTTCAAGAGGAAACTTCTGAACGGTGTGTGATGTGCAAGTTAGTGACTAAACAATTTAGATTTGCCACTGGAGTACGACCATCTCTGTGCAGAAAGTACACTTACTGTCTCCGACAAAAAGAGGTATAAAGACGGGCTACCATGCCACGACCTTCATCATTCGTGATACAACAGATTCCGTGGAAGAAAATCAATGTCACTATTCAAACGGTGGAGGATTCCCATTGTATTTTACAAGGACTGTGTCCATTGAATTGGGGTCGACGTGTGGTGTGTGTCTTAGTGACTTGGTTTCTGGGATTTCGTTTACTAGCCGATTCTTTGTGCACTCTTTACGAACAGTACATACCACTCCAAAAAGCATGAAAGTGGTCCATTTAAATGCACACGAAAAACTCATTCTGCTCAAAGCTTTGTGCTTTCATCTTGATACTTCTCGACAACCTGTACAGGAAAGAAAAATTCGTCAACTTTTAGGTACTGAAGATGTGTACGATGATGTATGTGTAGCTTGTGACTTACACCCTCACTGGAAAGATGTACGTCACTGGAAAAGTTGGGGTTTCGAGGCTTTGACAAAAGAAGTGGCACACTATGCCCAAGATTTGTCATCCTAAAAAATTAAAACGCTCAGTGAAAAAAGTAACTTTTAAACCTGTGCTAGTGACAGTACCAGAAGAAGAAGAACAACTCCCTTCAGGACAGGACAGGACTGTCATTAACATCCCCGAAAGACCATTCCAGGAGGACACTTGTGTGACTGTGCCAAGGAGTGTAGGGACTTTAAGAACATTACATACTGTCCCTACGATACCACCGCTTGATCACCACAAATGTTGTTGTACAGAGACTTGTTTATATTCCACTATGATCGTTTTGATGTGTCTTTTATTCATGTACTTAACCATTTGGCTTTTATGTATTTTTGTCTTTCGTGTTGTTCACAATTACAGATGGCAATAAATGTGTCCTGAAAAAGGTGTAAAAACTCTTGTATTGTCTGTCTTCGTGTCAAATGTGACATTCCTTACACTACTACTATGGCTACCTCTACTGTCTCTGCTTCCTCTTCCTCCACTTTCAAAGTCATCGACGAACACGTAGATCGGACTAGTTGGGAGGCCTTGTATCTTCGCCATCCCTTTAACATGCTCATTGCCGGACCTAGCGGTTCAGGCAAAACCGAATTTGTCAAACGTTTGATCGAACATAAACATCATTTGATCGATCGTCCACCTCAATGAATCGTGTGGTGTTACAAAGAGTGGCAATCGGCGTACAGCCTTCTGCGAAGTCAAGGCGATTCCATCATCTTTGTGGAAGGCATTCCTGGCGAAGACGACGGGATCGTGTCTGACCCTAGTCAAACTCATTTGGTTATTTTTGACGATATGTTAGGAGAAGACGAAGAAGAAATTAAACTGTGGTTTACGCGCAAAGGGCATCATCGTAATGCCAGTGTCATTTACATTACCCAAAATTTGTTTCAACAAAGTAAAGCCCATCGCACCATCAGTCTCAATTTTCATTACGTGGTCTTGTTTAAAAGCCCTAGAGATAAATCGCAAGTGCAAGTGTTAGCCAAACAGTTAGGAATGCCTTGACTGACTCATGCGTACGACGATGCCAATCAAACCCCACACACTTATTTACTCGTGGACTTAAAACCCACTACCCCCAATTATTTGCGATTTCGTACCCATCTGTTTCACCACTGGTGCCAAGACGGAGGGCCTGTCGTGTACACGTCCCCGTCGTTGACTTAACAACAACCACAACCACCAAAAAAATCTATAAAAACATCGGTCACTTGGGGTCTGTCTCACACAGCGTCAACATGACGTCCCTTCAGTCTCATCTTCCCATCAAATTGATTCGTGCCTTGCACGGCATCAGTCGCGAAAAAAATCCACATATACGTGCTTGTGTCTTAGAAGCTAGACTCAGAGAAGTCTTACGATGGTTTACGGTGACACCACGTCAATTACTGCGAGGTATCATTCACATTCCACATCAAACCAAACGTTTTTTTTTTTTGAGAGAGAAATAAAGTAGCCTTAACGCAACTAGCCGATCCTCGCATTGACACTCAAACCAAAAAGCAAATCATTTTGAAACCTGGAGGAAGCGGTTCTCTAGGAGGTGTCATCATTCGCTCCCTCTTAAAATGGGATCCTAATGCTCCCAAAGTCATCCCCCAAGATAAAGCCACGCCCAAACGTACCCAGAAGGCAAAGAAAAAGAGTAACGGTGTCAAGACCAGGTCACAGCCACACAAAAAAAGCCCACAGAAAACAGCTTCTACCCGGAAGAGAGGTATTGCCGCCAGGACGCAACATTACATTCGCAAACCACGACCTGCTGCAACAACGGTGACCTCGTCTCCAGTAACCTCAACATCTTCCACTTCTCCGTTGCTGGTGATGCCTGCTTAACCCCATTTGACACGTGTCTTTCCTAATTTGATCAAACATTGGAAACCCGTGTCTTCAAAAACGTCTCCTCCAGCGGTGATACCCTCTTAATCTTTACGGCAGTATCCGCTGCTCACAAAGTACCTGCCCCCAAAATGAAAGTCCAAGAGAAATTGGGCATGTTAAAGAGTTTATAGGATTTATCCAAGCAAGAACTGTCCCGATTTAGTCCGTTGCGAAACCCTCCACGACTCGTGATGCCTGCCATGAAAATGATACGACGAGCCGACAATCAGTGGCGACGCATTCCAGTATAAAAAAGACCTGAGGCAAACGATAGGTTTAGTGTTGTTGTGCTACTGAACGCCCAAAGATGTCCCCTCCAAGAAGTGCACACAGTCACCATCGTCGTTCTTCTGTCCAAAAAGGAAGAGGAAAAAGAAAAAGAGAGTCACGTCATCCGAAAAAGCGCTTAGCCAAACATCGACGTCACCCCCAGAAAAGACACACTCGTCCAAAGAAAAAGAGCAGCAACCAAAAGGGAGGACTCTTTGGCGATTTTGGAAAATACATCGTCACTTTTATGACGAAGCGATAGTACCAAAAACAGGATAAAAGGTGTATTTTTTGCTGTGTGTCACGGAACCAACGAACCGACCGAGAAAGATGTCACCCAAAAATGGCATCATTCCTCTA
The DNA here is from genome assembly GCA_016617855.1 of Megalonaias nervosa. NCBI lineage: Eukaryota > Metazoa > Mollusca > Bivalvia > Unionida > Unionidae > Megalonaias > Megalonaias nervosa. The sequence goes on along the minus strand of JAECUM010003979.1, from coordinate 63,980 downwards.
CCCCCAAAGGAGAGAAAAGGAAAGGACTGCCACCTCATTTTGTCAAATATTGGAACATGTTGTCCGTCCTGTCCAAAGCTTCTCCACCCATGCGAAAAAAACTCATTCAAACTGCCTCCAAAGATGTCATCGATACCGTGAGCGAATGTTGTCTGAATGTCTTGAAAGGCACGATACCTTTGTCTAAACGGTCAAGACAGATGCAGCCCCACGGTTGCCTGAGGAAGAAGAGGCAAGAGAAGTCTTTCAAACACAGTCAGCAGCTCCCATCCCTAGTAAAATTGCAACGTCCTTGTTGACCCCTTCCCCTACACCACAACGAGAAGAACTTAAAGCTTGGGTTAAAAAGATGATGTCCACTCCACCTTCGACAGAAGTGAAAAAGAAAGAAGGGAAAGCAGAAGTAAAAAAGGAAAAGAAGACCAAAGACATTCCATTACCACCACTACCACCGCCACTACCACCAAAACTACCTTCGACTTCTACTCCTGTGGCACATCGGACACTTCAGAGTACCATCAGCGAACAGTGGATCACTTATTAAAAAAATAGAGAAGGTGTTAGCTAACATTCACTATGATCCATCCCATCCTGCAGGTTACGGAGGAGTTCAGAAATTTATCGTGCTGCCAAAACTCGAGTGAAAAGTGTTCGTTTACCTCAAGTGCAACGATGGTTACAAGATCAAGCCACGTACACCTTACACAAACCCATTGGACGAAAATTTTCCAGAAGTCGCACTCGAGTGGACGGCATCGATCATCAATGGCAAGCCGATTTAGCCAATGTCTCTCATTTGGCCACCTACAATCGTGGTTACAAATATTTGTTTTGTGTCATCGACGTCTTTTCCAAATTTGCTTGGGTCGTACCATTGACTTCCAAATCCAGCAGTGAGTTAGTGCGAGTCCTCAAACTGGTGTTGAAACAAACCGGTCGTCACCCTCTTCAATGGCAAACCGACAAAGGCACCGAATTTCTAAACCAAGCTTTCCAAAAATAATTGAAGAAACGTGACATTCATTTCTTCACCACCGAGAATCCCGAAACCAAAGCCAGCATCGTGGAACGTTTTCAACGCACCTTGAAAGAACGCATGTGGAAATATTTTACGCATCAACACACTCTCAAGTACATAGATATCTTGCCACACCTAGTCCAATCGTACAACCAGTCTTACCATCGGAGTATCGGAGGTGCCCCCAAAGAAGTGACTCCCGACAACGAAGTGACCGTCTTCGAGCGCCTGTTTGGTACGTCCCCAACAGTGACTGTCCCCAAGAAAGGTGGAGAGTTGGTAGCAGGAGATTGGGTGCGCATTGGCAAAACCAAACGCACGTTCGACAAAGGTTACTTACCCAACTGGACCACCGAATTGTTTCGTGTCACCGAACGTGTGCGTGACCGTCATCCTCCCGTCTATAAATTGGAAGACATGAACGGGGAAGTGTTAAAAGGAACGTTTTACTTACCAGAGTAACAATGTGTGATCAAAAAAGAAGACGACGTGTACAAGATCGAAAGCATTCTCGATCGAAGAACCCGAAAAGTAGGAAAACGACGTGTCAAAGAAGTCAAAGTACGTTGGAAAGGATATCCTCCCAGTTTTGACTCTTGGATCGACGCTTCGCAACTCATCGACTATAATAAGAAGTAACCATCATACCCTTCAACACAGCCTCCGCTACCGCAGTAACCACTCCTTCCCCCAGTTCTTCTCTGCAAGATCTATAAAAGCAACCCTTGTGGGTGTGGTGTGGAGAACGTGTACCTAAAACGCAAATCGTCTTTTTCTGCCAAATCTTTGTGGTGTATTGTGTCATCGGTGCTGCCATTGCCAATTTGAGTTTGCAACAAGGAGACAAATAATTGTGGACCATTTTACTCAGCTGTTTCATTGGTTACCTCCTTCCCAATCCGTTTCTGAAATATTCCTCTAACGGGAACAACAACGGCAGTCTTGCGTCCAACGTCAGTCCCCCTTCCAACAGTCACCCTAACCATCCTCTTTTAGACACTCCTCTGATTTCCAGTGACTCCTCGGACACTAGAACTGTGGAATTATGAACAAACAATTTTACTTAACGTTGCCCAGTTACACTTCCCTGGACGTGTTTCCCAATAACACCTTATGCTGTTACACGGCCAAATTACCTCAGGCCATCCAATTGGATCAGGAAGCCCTTTGGGAAGTGGCTTTAGTGGAAATGATTCACCCTACACAAATCAAAACTTCGTCGAAAATCAAAACACTTTTACGGCAGAACTTCATGACGAGCAAATGCAACAACACTTGGATGAACGCAGCGGTGTAGGTGACTCTATGAAATCACATGACCCTAAACCTGAACGAACCACTTATCGGTTGAAAATTCTCTCAGGCTCTTATTTTAGTGGTCAACATTTGGTGACCGCCATTCCTGACAGGTTCAATAACGTGTTTGGCAAAGTCTTGGAGAAAACCAGAAAAAGTGTCACGATCGAATACCACAAAATAGCTCGTCGCCTAATGATGAAATTTTCAGAGGACAAAGTATTGGCCATTACATTTTGTCCTGAATTGTATGACATTCTGGGTGGAGACCCCAAGTTTATCAAGATTGCAAACGAAATACCAGCCGTGACCAGTAACTCGGATTTTGCGAAATATTTTCGATTCGCTGTGAAAATGAACCAAGAACTGAATTTGATCTTTGTGTACTCCGATGTGGCGGAGTACAACGTGGTGGGACACACCTCCGTACCCTTACTGCGTGTCATTCCTTTCAAAGTGGATTCTGCCACGAACACTGACGAGGAAGGTGGAAACACCTATCACGTTCACCGCGAATTTTGTACATCCTCACTATTTGCCCGTCAGTAAGTCGTATTTCGACACTGTCAACATTATTATAAAAGGAGATCTGGGACAAAATATTCCATTCACCAAAGGGAAAGTCACAGTGAAACTCCATTTTCGAAAACGATTACTCTAACCCTTTGTCAGTCATGTATCCTGTGTACCAAGGAGTCGCTGGACAGCGAGGACATGGTTTAGGAGATATGCTTAAATCAGCCTTTCGTTCGGTGGCTCCCGTTTTAAAACCGATGGTGACACGGAGATTGCACTCCTTGAAAGATGCCGCGTTGACGCAAGGTAAAGAATCTGTCCAAAATGTCATCATTGACAACCAAATCCTAAAGAAGCATTCTAGAGAGCAGGCAAAAATGTCTTGCTTCAAATGGGCAAAGACATTTTGGGCCGGCGAGAAACTCCTATAAATGTCCTGGGCGCTGACGAGTCAGGCATTCCTGCTTCCCTGACGCCACAGCAAGGACAAGGCAGAAAAAGACGACAAAAACACCCCTTCAGAGGATTTCACACCCCTAGAGCTAGAAAGACTAAGAAAAGAAAAACCGTCCGAGAGTTAGACGTTTTTGATTATTAAAAATAGAAAATGAATCACCGAGAGTCTTGCGCTTGTTCCTTGTCGGAACTAGTTCTGTTTGCCATGCCACCCACCATGATGACGATGCAAGAATCCCAATGGGTTGAATTTCATCCCGTCTCCTCTTTGACGGATTCAGCTCACATCGAGTTTGAAATCAAAGGACAACCCGAAGATTACATCGATCTGAATAGCAGTTTCTTCTATCTGAAACAGAAGGTGATCAAAACGGACAACACCAATCCGGGTGCCGATGCCAGAGTTGCTCCCGTCAACAATTTCGTACATTCCTTGTTCAGCGAAGTGGATTTGTACTTGAATAACAAACTGGTCAGCAGTAGCATGGATACTTACCCTTACCGAGCGTACCTAGAAAATCTCTTGACGTACGGAAAAGAGGCCAAGAACACTCATCTGAATACTTGCTTGGTATGGAAACCTGACACATCAGGTGAGGACACGTTTAACGACACAGCCCTGACAGCCGATGAGAATCCTCACAATGTGGGTTTTAACGACCGCCGAAAGAAAATCCTGCAAGGTCGTAGTTTAGAACTGATGGATCGTTTGCATTTGGACATGTGGTTGCAAGACAAGTATTTACTCAAAGGAGTGGATATTCGCCTGAGACTAAATCGCAGCAGTGTCGCTTTCCATTTGATGGCTCATGCCAACGAGTACAAAACCATCATCCAAGAAGCCAGATTTTACGTGCGTCGTGTAGAAGTGTTACCTGAAGCGGGAAACGACATAGCCACACACTGAGCAGAACGATCGCCAAGTATCCGATACGACGCGTAGAAGTGAAAACGTTCACCATTGCTGCTGAACTCCGATCCAAGATCGAAGATCATCTGTTCCAAGGACAGTTACCCAAACATTTAATCATTGGCATCGTCATTAATGCAGCCCTCAACAGATCCCACGATCAAAATCCTTTCCAGTTTAAGCACTACAGAGTGTCCAAGATCGAAGTTAGTCGCGATGGCAAGACCCTGTGTACCAGACCCTTCGAACCTAACTTTGCCCAGAATAATTATTTGAGATCGTACTTGTCCCTGTACGAAGCTACCGGACAACTAGGAACCAACACCAGTCACGGTATTTTGTACGAAGATTATGTAGGAGGTTACACTTTGTGGGCCTTTGATTTCACTCCAGCCCAAGGCAGCGACGAGAGACATTTCCACCCTATAAATTCCGGTCAACTGCGTATGAAACTTCAGTTTGCAGAAGCTTCCGCCGAGACGGTGAACATCATCCTGTATGCCAAATTCGATAATACCATCGAAATCAACAGTTTGAGAGAAATCATTCTAGACTATTAGAAACTATGGAAGACACTTATCCCTCTTTGAACGGTAGAGAATCTTTGGAAATGGAATGGGAGGATAGCGTGAAAACAGAACCCCAAGACCAAGATGAAGAGAACGTAGTGGTCACGTCCAGATGGCCAGAACAAGAACAACATTTAGTGTCCTGTTTTGCCAAACACCTGGCGAATAAAATTACGGAACTGACCAAGAAAGATTGCATAGATGTCAAAACGATCATCCCAGTCAAATTCAACACAATACATGTTTGATGATGAGTCAAGAAGAAAAATTGGACGAGTATCTGGACGACGCTTGGAGTCTCATCTCGGAAGAAGCAGTGTTGCATGAGTGGTATCAAGTCTTGCGTGATCATTCCTGCCCTCCATTGACTACTCTAGTGACCTATCGCATCGAATCTCTCTTAGCCCAGAGTGCAGAGACGAAGCGAAGAAACGGCTACTTAAGAGAGCTTTTCAAACAAAAAGTCAGAATTGAATTGATGACTTATTATTACCTGTGAAAAAAATTAAAAAAAAAAAAAAAATGGATATCTGTCTGGGAACTTTATTACCTTTTGAACAACAGTTCGTACACTACTTCTTGGAATCCTGTCGTGTGCGCTAAAGATGAACTACCTCATCGCAAACCTCAAGACCATCAAGCTTATGTCATCAACACGGACGACAGTCATCTCCCAGAAACTCACTGGGTCGCCGTCTACTTCCCTCAAGAGGATTGTGTGGAGTATTTTGATTCGTATGGATTACCCCCTGTGGAAGACGACATCATCGACTTTATGAGAAGAAATGCCCAGACGACACGATACAATAATGTGAAATTACAAGGCACAGATTCTATGGTGTGTCGACAATCTTGTGTGTATTTTCTTCATCAACGCAGTCTTGGATATCCTTTAGAACATTTAGTGACTTATTTTGATCGTCACTCTTCTAGAAACGATGAGAAAGTAGATCGATGGTTTTGTGACCATTATGGCTATCTCTTGTCTTTAGCTAGGAAACGTAGTGTACATCAATGGCCTCATGACTTCCATCAGTGGAAATCTCACATGATTTCACAACGTTGTCAACCTTGTCAAAAATAGTTTATTTGATGTTATTGTTAATTGTTAGTGGTTCATTGTTTGTTGAACAAAAATGTTGTGTTTTGAAAACATGTGTCTGTCGTTTGTTTTCAAAAAAGACTGTGAATATATGCTCTTTGACCTCTTTATCCCTCACCATGACATTCGCTATCATAACGTTTTTACCCAATAAAAAAACCCTAGTAGGGATGTTTTCTATCGCGTCCGCCTTTGAACCATATAAAGCAGGGTAGTCTCCAGTCTGCGGGTCAGTCGCAGCGAACGTAGCAGGAGCAACACATAACGAACAATAGACTAGCAATGAATCTTATTCCCGCCCTTGCACGAAATGCATGGAGAAGTTTGGGTCTTAAAATGGCCACAGGGTGGAGTATCAGAGCGCAGGTGTAGCGCACTACTCTACTATTGATTTGGGAGAAAGAAAGTACGCACGAAGAAGACAGAAACATACAGGATAGAATTAGGCGCCGTGGATATGATGACAATAGATATCGGAGATATGGCTCACGACATCAAACAAGGACATATCCTAGTAGACGGGTTCATCATGGACGAGAGTTACCCTCATCTACTCAGCCTATACAGCCGGCCAAGCCTAATACATCAAGCACCAACCAGGCAACTCAACATAAACTACCAGAGAAGAGGAAAGAGGTGAGGGAGCAAGAACAACCTTCTCCACCTCCCCCACCTCCACTACAAACATCACCACCACCATCACCATCACAAACTGCTGAGGCCCGGAAGAAAGCAACCAGTCCTCCAAAAACGGAATATCGTCCAGAGCACTTAGAAACTGTTCTGCAAGAGGCTACGGAATTATTTCGGGAGGGGGGGGGGGGGAAACTGGAGGAAAGTACCACGAAGCTCTTGAAATTATCATATGCAGCACAAAAAGAAATTACTGATATGGGACTGGACCACCTATTGACGGACAAGTTGGCAGCAACAAAATTCCTCGAAGAACATCAAACAGTCTGGGAAATGAGGCACCACGAACTTGATCGTTCCTACCCTCAACCGTCTAAAGCGAAAATGAAGAGAACCTGCAATTCCATCAGGTTAAGAGGTGAAAGATACACCAGTAGCTCTGTGAAACTGGCTTATGGCATCTCTTTAAGCCTTATCCTGAAACACAAGCTACCGATGGACTCATTGAGAGTTTCAGAAGAATACTTGAACTGGTGTGTGGAGGATATGGTCGACCCAGGAGCCACTACAACCCACACAAGGAGAGATTGGAAGCTGCCAGGCTATTTGGAAGCCTACCTACTAGCCCATATCAGCCCTTCTAAGGGCTTAGAGTGGAGATCAATTTTGCCATTAGGTTTTCAATTTGGCTTGAAAACCTTTTTGATAATAACTCTATTTGAAATACCGAATTTGACCCTTTGGTTCCCCATCAAAATTTTTACCTTGTTTATTATCAGGCGTGATACAAAATATGTATGAGTCATTTCGACTCGACTGATTGGTATATTTTTGATAAATTTTATGTACACTTTGTACACTAAATTCCAACTTTCAATGAAATTAATAACGAAATTTACAGACCCATTTTATTTGGTTAACTGCACAGGTGGCTTACACAATATTGGCATTAGGTTTTGTCTATTAGTAAAACTGGACTGAATTTGACATAAGTACGGACGGATATTTTGAGGCACGCACGTCGTTCACAGCCTCATTGCGCCGCCTGCCGAGCGCCTTTTCCCCCTTTTCCTCACTCGGCCTTCTGTACAGGGACGGGATGTGGAACGATTTCCACCCGTCCCAACACCAGGTGCCCGAATGAGGCGTCATAGTCGCCAACCAATGGCGACGGACGTCTCTTACTGCTTGGTTGACACCTGGTGGTAATGGACTGTAACCTAAAATAAGCTTGAATGTGTGTTGGGTCTATTCCCTCTCAAGCTAAGGCCCCTAGCTGGCGTTATTTGGTTGCACCAATACTCAGTCGATTCGCCAGCTAGTTTTAATGAAACATCATGGGCTAATTTAGCAATCCTCTTTGAGGATATTAAAGCCTGGGGGATGAGGTACTTTTTCCTTCCCCCTTGTAATTTAACAGTATGCCATGCATACATTAACCAGAGGCACATGCACAGTAAGTGCGCACGCCTCTTTAATTCAAAGTTCAGTCTGCGGGTCACAGGTTCATTCATCCAGTGGACGTCGATAAAGCAACACCGGAGTGCCCGCCTAGGACAGCACTCTTCACATGCAGTCTATCCTGGTTCTCGGTATGGGGAAGAGGAGGGAGCAATTGCAACAACGTGCAACTACCAAACGAGGTGGAGTAGGGAGCGGGCAAAGCGAGCTGTACATGGGCCATGACTAACCAACAAAATAGAAGAAACGGAAGCGTGGCCCTTGTATGTATAGCCAACCGCGGCGACCCAGCTACCAACTCATTGGTGACAGACTCACCTACCCACCCAACGAGAAAATGCGAGATGGCGCTCATTAGACCAGTAACCTGGGGCTGGAAAGACTCATTACTGGAGGGATGGCGACTTTTGACTGAGGTTTGGTGTTTTTCCTACAGAAGAAAGAATACGCCTGCCTATTTCCAGTTCTGACCGAAACCGGAGAAGCCTCGACGTCTTGGGACTCGGTAGGAAAAGACCGAGCAACCATCAATTGCCTGGGTGAATGTATGAGGTTTTCCATTTGGCTTTATTGAAAACCTCTTTTGATAAATGCTAAATCTTTAAACAAATTTGATCCATTGGTACCACCGTCAAAATTCTTACTTGACAGTTAACATATGCGTGATACAAAATTTTATTAGTCATTTTGACTTAGCTGATTGGCATATTTTGAAATATTTATGTACACTTTGTACATTAAATTCCAACTTGAATGTAATTCATAACGAAAATTAGAAACTTATTTTATTTGGTTAATTGCACAGGTGGCTTACACATTATTGGCTTATTTTATATGTCCATTAGTACAAGTGAACTGAATTTGAAATAAGTATGGGCCGGCGTTTGGGGCGTACACGACATCCATTGCTTCGCTTCACACCGGTTGCCGAGTAATATTCCTCCTTTGCCACACTCGGACTCCTGTACATGGACGGAATGTGGAACGATTTCCACCCGTCCAAGCATCAGGTGCGCCGATGAGACGGCATAGTCGCTGACCAATCGCGACTGTCGTCTCATACTGCTTGGTTGACACCTGGTGGTAACACTGTAAAACTGAAAGGCTTGAGTGTGTGCTGGGTCCATTTCCACTCAAGTGGCAAACATAGCAGCCCTCTTTGAGGGCATTAACACCTGGGGGATGAGGTTCTAATTCCTTCCCCCAGGAATAAATTAACAGTATGCGGTGCATACATTAACAACTGGCACATGCACATATGTGCGCACGCCAGTATAATTTAAACAAGTAAGTACAATCTGGCCTCATCCCTCACATTCTTTGCCAGCACGGCTGCCGCTACACATCGCCGTGTTGGTTGTTGTAGTTGTCACACAACTAATTTAACCACCAAAACCTACCGGAGTCCGGAAGAAAGAAACATCTTAGGAGCAATAAGTAGAACAAAGGACGTACACACAACAAAAGATTATCCGCCAGCCCAGCAGATAAACAAAGGAAGGAAGAGCAAAGGAATCAACCTGCAAAACAAAGAGCTCACCTGCAGAACAAAAGAACTGGTAGGAAAACATATTAGATCCAATTACTCTGTGCTGTTTTTAATTAATTCTCTATTTTGAAAACTCTCCTAACCATTAGATCTACTAATCCACTCTTTGTTCTTCATAAATAATACCACTTATTTACTCTCAATTCTCATTAACATTTTGGTGCCATTTTTTCCTTAAACAGGTGCTAGGACCCATACTAGTATTTACCTGGGGTGAGTCCTTGCAGATTAACAAGCTCTAGTGAACTGCGGGATTCTCGGCTACAGGAAAAGAAATACGCTAATTATCTATACTATCTATACTTTCTTACTAAACACTCTCCTTAAAACGGGTACTAGGATACATACTAGTAAACACATGATCGGAATCCTAACAAGTTTTCAAGCCTTTGAGAACCGCTGCTTAGACATTCCGATAACAGGAGAATTCTCTACTAAATTAATACCTTACAATCTAACTACTCTCTCCCATCGCTCTACTAATCAAACAACCAAAACTTATCCATTAGCCATAAAACCATCTTTAAACACTAATTTAAATTTAATAGCTGATTTAGTTAACTAAAACGTTTTTGGAAATGAACAAAACGCCACAACAATGGAGCAAAATCAAAATGGCGTTCAACGCAAGAAAAAATGCAGTTAGGAAACAAAACACCATTTTAAAAAATGGCTGCCCACACCCCATCAACAAGCTCACAGGTAGTACCATCTGGCTCACAATTAATGATAGGACAACTTATTACAAATAGGCCAAATAAGAGAGCCCTAACCGCAACAGAACTAAACTGTACAATTAGCTCCCCATCTCCATGATTAACGCAGCAAGCAAACTTCTTAGTCAAGAATCCCCAATTTCATTCAAAGATCCATCTAAACCTGTAGAAATTGAGGATCTGAACGACACAATACCAATGTCGTACGCGGACGCTGTAATCATAAACTATCCCCAAAGTGGACTAATCAATTCACCAAAAACTACCAAAACGTTAACTTTCGAGTGCATTGCTGAATCTCCATCCAAACAACCAATCGGATGTGAGATAACAGTGACACCAAAAACATACTCTATTACAACCCAGGCCTCAAATAACATCAATCCCACCACACCTTATGGAAAAACTACCACAACAGCAAATCAGGCACAAATATCACCACCTACACCAAACAATGCAAACATAAATAATAACAATGAACAAAAGGATGCCCAAACTAAACGCAAGGAAAACATCCACTATAGCCAAACACCGGGCCCATAGGGTATGTCAGTTGACGCCTCGTCCAAAACCCAACCAAAAATAAATACAAACCCCAAATCAAACAGCTTCCCCAATCAGAAAAAACAACCTGCAAAAGTAATGTATCTAGGAAGGGAAAATTGCCCATGAAATCACCAAAATTATATGAACAAAAACTAACAAGCATAGGAAACACCAACAACCAATCCACAACCAACCAGCCTAAACATAACAGTACAGCAGAAACCAACAAGGCACCAAAAAAAACCCCCAAAACTATTGACAACCCAAATCAAGCAAAAATAAATGATGTAAGGAATAAAAATAAACCGGAAACAAAACAAACAAATAAACCCAAATATCGCTCACCAGACCACACAATCTACATAAGTAGCCCAAGTAGCCAACTATTCAACCTGACTTACAATAGCATAAGAAGTGCCCTACTAAGAACCCACCGAGGGCAATTCAGACTAATCCAACCACAAACGGATTACTTGATCGTACAATGTAGTACGCTAAGTCAGGTCGAAAAATTTCTAAAACTAGAATACATTGGGAACATTAATATTAAAGTAGAACGTCATCGCAAATGCCAAAAGACAATAAGCACCTACACTACCACAACAAGAGACACTAACATAAACAAAAACGCAACCAACATAGGGCACATCAAAACCAAGCCAGCTCAAAACTTCAAAGCGGTTCTTACTCTTTTAGGCAACAACAAAGACATTAGTGATCAAAACCTTACTAAACAAATTAAGGAAAGTGAACACCAATTGACAAAGCTTATAGAATTAAAAATAGAAAAGGGCAAACAACCCCAAAAGCGTTTTTAGAATCTACTACAAGCATACCAACACTTATCAGGCTAGGCCCCCACGGTGCATTTCATCAGTTGGAACCATACATTAATAAACCAAGGTTCTGCACCAACTGTCAACACTGGGGACACTATGCACTCAAATGCCGCTTTAAGCCTAGGTGCGCTCACTGTGGTGGACACCACAAGGGCACATGCATCAAACAGAAGGCAAAATGCCCTAACTGCAGGGGAAAGCATCACCCTAGGGCAACTGAATGTAGTTACTCAATAAAAGAAAACGAAATTACCCAAATGATGAATACTAAACTCCTATCTTACGTAGAAGCCAAAAAGGAAATAAACAACAACAGTAAATTACATAACACTTACTCATTAATACAACCTAAAAATCCAAACCCAAAAGAAACAACAAAGATTAGGGCAGATAACTCACAAAATATCAATCGAGCGAACATATCAAACAAAACAATTCAAACGGAACCAGAAATCACCAACCTTACCCAAGGCAACGACCAAAAAACTATATGTGAAATTTTACAGGAAATATTAGCGGACATAGCGGCAACTCACATCATGACTCCACCAGCAATTAACATTATACAAATATTCCAACAGATATTAGCCAAATACACATCGAAGATCAGCCAGAATCAACTAAACGCTCCAATAAAAACTATTAACAACCACACTGAGAATGAATAGCACAAAAAAGGATTTAACAATTTCGCAGTGGAACTGTAGGGGCCTTAAAACAACCTCCCAGAATTAATAATCAAACTTAATAATTCTGAACATAAACCGGATATAATATGCCTCCAGGAAACACACCTATCGGAAAATAAACATTATTTACCTAAAATCCAGGCTACTCCCCCGGCATAATTAAAAACAGAACTAATGGGAAGAAGGGACGAGGATTTGCCACTTTTATTGTGGACACCATACCCTATACAGAAACACTAGCAGTTCCACTTACAATAGATTTCATCGAAACGATAGAAATACAAAATACCTTAGTTACTATTGGGTCAACAAACATACAAATAATAAACATCTATGACCCAGGAGGCAATAGGAACCCAGTCAGCATCGACACATACCGTCAAATCTCCCAAAATCAAACAGATAACCTAATAATCTGTGGGGATTTCAATGCTCACAATGAACTGTGGGGAGGAAATAGGATTGATAATAGAGGAAGGCCGGTAGAGGCATGGACTGCTGAAGCCAACCTCGTCATTCTCAATGATGGATCGAAAACTAGACTAGATTATGAGGATGACAACCTCTCTGCAACTGACCTAACCATAAGCACGCCCAAATTAGTCCAAATATCTAACTGGTGGGTAGATCAAGAAAGTACATTAGGTAGTGATCATTTCCCCATTGTCATCTCCCTTCAATTAACAGTTTAACACAATCCCATTGAAATCTCGCCTAGATGGAGATATGATAAAGCTGACTGCGACACATTAAAAAAATCCTAACTGCAATAAACATCAAGGAATTAGAACACAAAAACTTAAACACCTTTAATAATAACATCCTTAAATGCACACAAGAAGCAGCCAAACTGTGCATTCCAAAAACAGGAAAATCACAAACCAAACAAACGGTACCCTGGTGGAATGATGAACGTAAAACAGCCCACAGGGCCAAAAATACTGCTCTTAACAAATATAAAAAACAGGAACTCTGGAGATTTTCTACATTATAAAGAAAAAGAAAAAGAACTAAGACAAACAATTATTAAATCAAAAGAACTATCATGGCAACAATTCTGCTCCAAATTAAACCTAAAATCCAACTCTAAACAAGTCTGGGATAAGATCAAAGCAATCAGGGGGAGAACAGTTAACCTAACACCTAAAATAAGAGGTGCTAAAAATAATCTAGAAAAAGCTAACACGCTAGCCAGACACTTCTCAGACATGAGCAGTAATCAAAACCACACCAAAAAATTCCAGGAACACCGGGAAAAAGTGGAAATCTCCCACAAACACCTATTTAAAGACTTAGGAACTAAAGAATCAAAACTAAATAATGATATCACCATATATGAATGGGAAATAGCGTTAGGGTCCATAAAAGAAACATCACCCGGTAAAGATCAAATTTGATACATCATCTACACAAACCTACCCACCAACTTTACAGAAATAATCATAAAATTACTTAACCAAATATGGGATAGTGGGGTAATACCAGACAGTTGGAAACATGCTATTACGGTACCGATTACTAAACCGGGTAAAGATCCAAACAGCATAGACTCATACCGGCCCATTTCCCTCACCAACAACATATGTAAACTCAAGGAAACAATATTGGCCAATAGATTAAAATACCACCTCGAAATTAACAACCTACTTTCGGAAAATCAGTGTGGCGTTCGAAACAAGTGATCCACCTCTGACCAGCTGTTAAGGCTAGAAGCGGACATTAAATTAGCTTTCAACGCCAAAAGGAAAACAGACAGAAACCTAATAGCCGTTTTCCTCGACCTAAAAAAGGCAGCTGACCTTGTATGGATTAAAGGACTAATTGCTAAACTTAACCACTTCGGAATTACTGGACGCATGTTCAACCTGATTGAAAACTTCTTCACAGGTCGCAAAATTACAGCTAAAGTAGGAAACACCTATTCTGAAGAGTACTCCTTAGAAAATGGAACCCCACAAGGAAGTGTACTCAGTCCTACTCTTTTCAATCTCATGATAAACAACCTGGATAAAAAAAACTTCGCCTCCAAAAAAAATGAACAGCTCACAATTTGCTGACGATGGCGGTATTTGGAGACCAGGTAACCCCGCTGCCAACCAAGTCATCTCGGAAATCCAGCAAAGTCTAGACAACATAGGGAGATTGGCGGATAAATGGGGGTTTAAAATCTCACACGAAAAAACAGTAGCTATTATTTTCACCCCCAAACGTAGCAACAATTTAATCTACCCTAAACTATACATTCAAAATCAACTCATTAATTACATCAAGGTGGTAAAATTCCTAGGCATGCATTTCGATAGCCACCTTGACTGGAATCATCACATCAACCACCTTATTAACTCTTGCAATAAAGATCTAAATTTACTTCAAAACATTAAAGGAACAACATGGAGATCCAACCAAGAAACAGTGTTAACTATCTATAGGGCACTCATGAGATCAAAACTGGACTATGGTTGTCAAGTATGCAACTCAGCCAAATTAAGTAAGTGCAACAAAACTTTTAGTCGAAACCTTGTACCAAACTTACCAGGTGGAAAATTAATCCTAGAATTGAGGAAAGAATTACCAATATTGGAACAACAGGAGGGATACGTGAAACCCCTTGACCTGACACCTTGGGATAACTCTAAACCAAGGATTAACACCAAAGCCACCGAATACGGAAACAAATTGGGACAGGAGCTCCGACTAAAAACAAACATTACAGAAGACATACTTGACACCTACTCCAGTTTCGTAAAAATTTACACTGATGGATTTAAAACACCAGAACCACCCAGAACAGCAGCAGCAGTGGTAATCCCAGAATTCAACATTCAAATGGGAACGAGATTGCCAGATCACTGCTCCACTTACACTACTGAATTCTGGGCCATAAATGAATCCTTAAACTGGGTCTTAGAAAACAACATCTCTAAAGCAGTAATCATTAGCGACTCCCTTAGTGTAATAACATCAATTAAAACAAATAACACTAAATCAGGAAAAACGTTCCTTGCCAGGACTTACCACATGCTTAAAGAACTATCCACCGAAAACCTACTCGTAGAATTTGTATGGATACCATTGCATATAGGAATCTCTGGCAACGAACAGGCGGACAAAGTCGCTAAAAGTAAATTAGGAGACCCTAACCCGGCCCCACTAAAATATTGCATTACAGAAGCCCAAAGCCTAGCCAGAACACACATTAACAATAAGTGGCAGAAATATTGGAATGCTACCAATAAGGGCAGAAAATTATACTCCACCATTAAGGAAGTAGATAGGTCCATTAAACCACCCAAAGTTAACAGCCCGGACCAAAAAATTATAAAACAAATCAGAACAGGAGTCACAAAACTAGCTGGCAGTTTTGTAACTATTTAGGACCAAAACCATCTAATATAAACTGTTACCACTGCCGCACCATAGAAGACCTCCATCACATTTTCAATAACTCCCCTCAACATCAGTTGGCCATAATTACATTTCAAAAGGCACAAAAAGAAATTGGATCGATCCCCAATAACATACCCAGAGTTCCTAGATAGAAACAACAACAATTTTAATACAACATATAGGAACATCATTAACTATTTAAACGAAACCGGACTTAAAAGAAAAATCTAACACCCCATTAAATATCCTGTCAGGCAAACAACTCTTCCAGACCACTAATCGTATAGTGCGGGTGGCATACCAGTGGACGTGGGTCTTTGATATGTCATCAGGGACCTGAATATTCAGCAAAGACACTTGTCCTTTTACAAATCAGAGCCATATGCATAAGTACGTTACTCAATAAAAACGGCTCAAACATGGGATGGACGTCATTGATATGTCGACCAGGGACCTGATTATTCAGCAAAGACGTCTGTCCCTTCCTAAACACTGGATAGGTCTCTATGATATGTCAATAGGGACCTGATTATTCAGCATAGACACCTGTCCACCCCCAAATCAAGCCACACGCATAAAATACGCTTATCATGAAAACGGCTTAAAACATGGGATAGAGTCTTGATATGTCGAATAGGGACCTGACTATTCAGCAAAGACGTCTGTTCCCTCCAATAAATACATAGCCGTAAGCCAGGCCCACCACCTAAATCTAACTCTTATTAATATTTTTTTTTAAAAATTAAAAATAACTTTAAAAAAAAAATATTCTTATATATCTCTATCATCCCCCTCTTCCTTGCTTCTAACTAATTCACTTATACCACTTACACTCAACCAAAAGATGACAGTCACCCCAATAGAATTAGAGGGTCCGAACATCGGGACAATCAGGGCCGCCTCACAAAGTGTTCACATAATCAGATTAGGGAAGTACAATAGGGCCCCAAATAGACAAAATAAGGTGTCAAAAGCCCAATAACCATTAGGTCCCGCTGCACAAGGCGGCAAAAAACTACTCTAAGCCAAGTGATCGGTCCCAAATAACCAAAGGTCAAACACCCAACGACCGATTGGCCCATAAAAGCAAGTACACCCAGTAAGACCCCAAAACTATCTCATATAATTTGGTCTTAGCCCAGGACCATCAGGGCCAGTCACACAAGGTGACAAATACTGGTATCCAACTGTCTGTCATCCAAGGTTCTCTAACACATAACTCCTTATCTTAATAAAAACGCACAGAGTATCAAAATTCCTAGTCCGTGCAGGAAGCCCAATTTTAGATCAATACCCTGGAAACAAAGGACACCACCCTGCGGCTCGGCGCCTCCCTTCCTGGTCTACGCCACCCTTTACCTCGACAGGACACTAATAAGCGTGCAATGCGCTCTCTAAAAACAAACTCGCTAACAACCAAAACGTGAGTGAGTGATGGTACTACTCCCACTCACCCTATGCTAGAGCTAGACTGTAAAACATGAGTGTGTGCTGGGACTATCCATACTCATGTAAGCCTAACATTCAGGTAGCTTAGAACTTATTGTTCTGCTTCCTGAGGGCAAAATTAACAGCACTCTTTGAGTGCATTAACGCCAGGGGAATGTGGCACAATTCCATTCCTCAAGGAAAATTAACACCCTGTTGTGAAGGAATTAACAACTGGCACACACACATATGTGCGCACGCCAGTATAATTTAAACAATTAAGTAAGCAGTCTGGCCATCCACTGTTGACTCGTCAACCTATGAACATGCCTTCCAGACTAGCCAAGCTGAATGAAGCTTACGTCAATTTACATCGTGTCAGGCTAAACCTGATACCGAAGCCTGAAGAGATAGAGAATGTCAGGAAGTTATCAGTAGCCCAAGACCTGGTAGAAGAGGTCTTCAGAGAGGAAATCAAAAAAGAACAAGAAGAATGGACAGAAACGTACAGACTTCTGAAGCAGAGAGAACAGCAACAACAACAGCAGCAGCAACAATAGTAGCAGCAGGAACCAGACAGAGGTTTTGTCGACTGTCGAGTAGACACCAAAGAGTTCTCCTTCTCTTTTCGCAGAAGCAGACCGTATCGTACAGGAAAGCCTGCCGCCAGACGGGGACGCAATCTTAGACATTTAAAAAAGATTGCCATCACTCCCCGTCAACAAAAACAGCCCTTTTCAGGGCTACCCCCCAATACTCTCGAAAAGATATACTAATTCAAATTGCCAAAAACAAATTGTGTGTTTATGTTTTTAAAAAATTAGAAGTGTGTCTATAAGCACTTCGTTTCTTTTGTCAGTAAAAAAAAATCCACCCTTTGTTTCTCTGTCTTGTCGAATCGTGCATGTCTGTGTTTGTAAGTAAAAAAAGTCAACGTGAGTGTCTCTTTTAGGTCCGCGCGATTGTAAGTTTTGGTGTCAGGGGATACTCAATGAGGTGCTTAAGGCATTATCAAAAACAAACACCCAAAGGCCACCAACAATAGAACAACTTAGAGCTCAAATTAATCGAATACAACACACTCGCCTTTTAACCTATAAATCCCCCACAACAAAAATAGATAGCACAACTCCAAAAAATATGACCATCTGGTAATGGAACTGAAGGGGATTAAACAGCAACCTGTTGGAATTAAAACACAAGTTAAGCCAAACAGAGCAAAAAAACAGACATAATCTGCCTCCAAGAAACTCACATATCAGACAATTCCAACTATATACCAAAAATCCCATGATATTTCCCAGGCATTTTCAAAAATCGAGCCAATGGGAAAAAAGGAGGAGGGTTTTCATCGCAAACACTCTCACTAATACTGAGATGATAACAGTCCCAGCACCAATAGGCGTCAGCAAAACATTTGAAATGCTGGCAGTCCTAGTCAACTTAGGACCCATCACCACAAAAATTTACAACATCTATGACCCAGGCAGTGTCATCCCAATAAACTTGAACACCCACCGGCAAATCTCACAATCACCAACAGAAAACCTCATAGTTTGTGGGGATTTCAATGTACACAGCGAACTCTGGAGAGGGAATAAAACGGATAACAGAGGCAGGTTGGTCGAAGCTAGGACAGCTGAATCCAACCTAGTCATCCTCAACGATGGTTCCAAAACTAGACTGGACCCTAAGGATGGCACCCTCTCAGCAATCGACCTAACAGTATGTACACCCAAACTTGCACAGCTAACTAACTGGCAGGTGGACCAAGACAGCACACTAGGTAGCGATCACTTCCCCATCATTATCTCCCTCCAGATGTCGGTACAACATAACCCCATTGAGGTACCACCGCGATGGAAATACAGTAAAGCCGACTGGGTGAATTTCACAAATAATCTATCAAAAGTAAACACTAGTGAGTTATAAGACCCGAACATAGATACTTTCAACAACATCATTAAAACCATACAAGAGGCGGCCGTCTTGAACATACCCAAAAGCAAACAGTCCCAAACAAAACAAACAATACCTTGGTGAAATGATGACTGTAAAAGAGCACATAAAGAAAAGAGAAAAGCTCTCAATAAATTTAAACATACTAAAAACTCACTAGATTTCCAAGAATACAAAATCAAAGAAAAAAAAACCTTAAGTAAGTCATTAAACTAGCTAAAGAAAAATCCTGGCAACACTTTTGTTCCCAATTAAATATTAAAACAAATTCCAAACAAGTATGGGACAAAATAAAACTTATCCGGGGAAAAACAATAAACATAACCCCTAAAGTTAGAGGTGCACATAGCAATAAAGAAAAAGCAAACCTGCTCGCCAATCACTACTCTAAAATGAGCAGCAATTCGAATCACACTCAGAAATTTCAAGAACATAGAAAAGAAGTAGAAAACACTCTAAAACATTTATTTAAAGACCTAGGAACCAAGGAATCTGAGCTTAATAGTGGCATCACCCTATTTGTATGGGAAATAGCACTAGGATCTAAAAAAAGAAACATCCCCAGGAAAAGATGATATTGGCTATATTATTTACAAAAATCTACCCGTCAACATCGCAAAAACTATTATCAAATTGTAAAACAAAATCTGGAATACCGGTCAGCTACCTGCCAGCTGGAAGCAAGCCATTGTCATACCTATTCCTAAAACCGGAAAAGACCCAAATGAGTTAAGCTCATATAGACCCATCTCCCTCACCAACAACATATGTAAAATTATGGAAACCATCCTGGCTAACCGATTAAAACACCACCTAGAAAGCAATAAACTGCTATCGGAAAACCAATGCGGCCTTCGCAACAAGCGGTCCACCACTGACCAATTACTCAGACTCGAAGCAGACATTAAACTTGCATTCAACTCTAAAAGGAAGACAGATCGAAACCTTATAGCTGTCTTCCTGGATCTTGAAAAAGCCTTTGATCTTGTCTGGACCAAAGGACTGATTGCAAAACTCAACAGCTTCGGCATTACTGGCCGCATGTTTAACTGGATTGAGAACTTCCTCTCAGGGCGAAATATCATTACTAAAGTGGGAAACACCATATCAGACGAGCACACCTTAGAAAACGGAACACCGCAAGGGAGCGTACTCAGCCCCGCACTCTTCAACTTAATGATTAATGACCTGGACCGCAATCTCACCTCAGCAAAAGTACAAATTTCTCAATCTGCTGACGATAGCGGAATTTGGAGAGCCGGTAACCCCGTTAGCAACCAAGTCACCTCAGAAATCCAGAAAAGCCTAGACAATATAGGGAGATGGGCAGACAAATGGGGGTTTAAGATATCGCAGGAAAAAACAGTAGCGACAATTTTCACACCTAAAAGAAATAGACAACTTCATTACCCTAAACTCTACATACAAAATCAAATAATCAAGTATGTCAAAGTAGTCAAGTTCCTAGGCATGTTCTTCGATGAACACCTAGAGTGGAAATATCACATCGAACAATTAAATAAAAATTGCACCAAAGACATCAATCTCCTAAGAAACATTAAGGGCACCACATGGGGATCCAACCAAGAAACTCTGACAACATTTACAGGACTCTCATAAAATCGAAACTAGAGTATGGCTGTCAGGTATATAACTCCGCTACTCAAACTCACCTGAAAAAATTAGATGCTATCCAAAGAAAGGCACTGCTGATCTGCACCGGTACGCTACCCTCCACATCATTGGATGAACTATGTATGCTCACAGGAGAATTACCATTACCATTAAGGAGGCAAGAAATGCTCCTTAAATACTCAATTCGACTATCCAGCCACCCCAACTCGCATCCTACTAAGATGGCCATCAGCAAATGCAATGTAACTTTTAGTCGCAAACTCGTTCCAAACACTCCTGGAGGAAAACAAATTCAAGAGCTTAGGAAAAACCTGCCAATTTTGGAAGAACGGGAGGAATACACTAAACCTCCCGACCAAGCCCCCTGGACCAACCCAAAACCGAGGATAAATACCAAAGCCACCGAACTTGGAAACAAATTGGAACAAGAGCTCAAACTAAAATCCATCATTACAAGCAATATACAAGACACCTACTCTGGTTTCGTAAAAATATACACCGATGGCTCAAAAACACCGGACCCACCCAGAACAGCAGCAGCGATCGTTATCCCAGAGTACAACATTCAGATGGGATCCAGATTACCAGATCACTGCTCCATATATACAACAGAATTCTGGGCAATTATCGAATCACTAAAATGGATCAAAAATAATAACGCCCCAAAATCAGTTATCATAAGCGACTCACTTAGTGTAATTACATCAATTAAAAACAAAAACACTAAAACAAGAGAAAACGTCCTTGCCGGGGCTTATCACCTACTAAAAGAACTATCCACCAGAGACCAAATAGTAGAATTTATGTGGATACCGTCTCACATAGGAATCCTCGGCAATGAACAAGCAAATCGAGTCGCAAAAAGCAAATTAAGCGATCCAATCCCTACCACACTCAAATACAGCACAAATGAAATCTTAAATAGTGCTGAAAATTACATTAACAAAAAATGGCAGTTGACATGGGATGCCACACCTAAAGATAGAAAACTATTTTCCACCCTAAATGATGTCAACAGATCCATAAAACCACCAAATATAAACAGCTTAGACCAAAAATTCATAAACCGGATATTATTGGCCAAAACAAAACTTGCAAGCAGTTTTTCAAGACACTTGGGTCCTAAACCCACAACCATAAACTGCTATCACTGCCATATCATAGAGGATCTACAACATGTCTTTAATAACTGCCCACAATATCAACAAGCCAGAATAAATCTACAAATAGCCCAAAAAGAAATTGGATCCCCAACAACCTACCCAGAACTAATAGGAAAAAACAACCCAAATACCAATCTAACATACAAAAACATCATTAATTTCTTAAACGAATCTGGACTAAAGAACAAAATATAATAAGGAGCCATCAAAAATAGGACATAACAACTTAATAATTCATAAAACACTAAAGCAATAGACACAAACTATGCGGATGTCTCCGAAAATTGCAAACTGATTACTCAGAGGAAACAGTCGTATCAGTTCAAACTAAAATAGAACTTTACAACTAAGTAATGCACGTAACACTTAAAACATATACTTAAAGTTAAAATAGGAAACAAAAACTATGCGGGTGTCTCCGTACATTGAAAACTGTTTACTCAGAGGAGACACTCATATAAGTTTAAACTAAAATTAGAACTTTACAACTAAGTAATGCACGTAACACTCAAATCATATATTTAAAATTGAAATAGGAAACAAAAACTATACGGGTGTCTCCGTACATTGCAAACTGATTACTCAGAGGAGATACTCGTATAAGTCAAATAACCCACGTACACATCCAAAACCACCATAAACAACCTGTCTCCATAAAAAAAACTCTCTCTCTCTCTCTATTTACCACTACCTAATGCTCAATCTCTCAACTAACTAACACAGTCTACGAAACTTCACTACCAAAGATGTCAGCCATAATAAATCAAGTATGACCCTTAACACCTAGACGCTATGAGGTGGTCCGAACTCCAGGACCATCAGGGCCTGCCACAATAAGTGGCAACGTAAACCAGCTATATGAACTACTGTATGACCCCAAATAGCTTCATATAAGGTGGTCAAATCCCAATGACCATCAGGCCCCGCTGCACAAGGTGGCTAATAAAAACCATTTACGTTTAGATCCGGCAACTAAAAACATGTTCAACAAACCAAGACCGTTAGGCCCTCTAAAAAGCAAGGTAGATTACATAGGCCCCCAAACCAACGGAGTATATCAGGTAGTCTAAGCCCAGGACCATTAGGGCCAGTCGCACAAGGCGATTAAAACATAAATCACATACTTTAGGCTGACATCCGAGGTACCAATCACTCAAAACAGCACAGAATATATTCCAAATTCTATCCCGTTCGGCTTAATCGTAATGAACATTCAAAATTCGTGCAAGACCCATTCTCGAACCAGCAACCCTGAAGTCTCGGGTGCCTTCCGGTGGCGTCTGGCGCCTTCCTCCCAACCTGTTTCCGCCTTTCCCTCGGCCAGACATTTATTTAATAGCGTGCAGTGCACGCATAAAACACTCATAGCCAAACCTGAGTGCGTGTCTCAAATCTCACTCAAAACACTAGCGAAAGATCAACGACTGAAATATGAGCGCGTGATGGGTCCAATCCCACTCATAAGCCAAACATCAGGCAAGCATGGGACACTCCAATTACCGTCTCGCTGCCTGACGGCCCATTTAGAAGTACTCAATGAGTACATTAAAGCCTAGGAAAGGTGACTCACATTCCCTCCCCAAGGAACATTTAAAAGCCTGCCATGCAGGCATTAAACGGTCGCACGTGCCCAATGGGCGCACGCGACCTTAATTCTAAAGTCAAGTCAAGGTGTCAGGGGATGTTTACCTTCACGTCCGTGCTTCAAGTATATAAAGCGACGCGATCATCAGTCTGGCTACCCATCGTTGACGTATCAACACTGAAGATGAGTAACAGAATTGCCAAGCTTTTAGAACTCCAAATGCACCTGGAATATGCCAGGCGCCTTTTAGATGAGCTGGCTATGGAGGCAATACAGGAGGAAGACAGAATAAAAGAGGAGGAAGAGAAGAGGAAAAAGAAGAAAGAGGAGGAGGAAAGGATCCTGCCTCACCTCATGTTAAGTCCTGTGTGTGAGGTGAAACCTGAAGTGAGGACGCCTCCACAACCAGTACCAGCACGACAAATAGCACCACAATCACTAACAGCACTACAACTTCATCATCCACGGTTGTGGTATAGGAGAAGGAGGGAAGCCTTCACTATCCCAGAGACGGAAGATTGGGATAGTGAAGCAACTCAAGTCCCCTCTGCAATCCCAAGAATAACACTGAATTGGGAGCAAGATTGGAGTAGGAGATGCGTGTGTGGTGCCCGCCCTGGGAGGTGCCAGCATTAACCAGGTGAGATTGGAGTTCAAGAAACAAACAGCCCTTCTCAGGGCTAACCAGATCTCTAGGAAAGAGAGACTATTCAATTTGCCAATTTGTGTGAATGTAGAGTAGTTTGACCATAAACACTCACCCGTTTACTGATGTGTGTGTGTGTAGGTGTTTTGCGTTCACGTCCGTTTGTATGGATAGTAAGTATGGTGTGTTTTATGCGTTCGCGTTCGTTTGTGTGGATAGTAGATATGGTGTGTTTTTTTTTCTCTTCCCGTTTGTGTGGATAATAGATATGGTGTGTTTTATGCATTCGCGTACGTTTATGTAGATAGTAGGTATGGTGTGTTTTACGCGTTCCCGTTCGTTTGTGTGGATAGCAGATATGGTGTGTGGTTTTTTTCTCTTCCCGTTTGTGTGGATAGTAGGTATGGTGTGTTTTATGCATTCGCATTCGTATGTGTGAATAGTAGGTATGGTGTGTTTTATGCGTTAGCGTTCGTTTGTGTCGATAGTATATATGTGTGAAGTCAGTGTAAGGGATGTTTTCCTTCACGTCCGTGCTTGAATTATATAAATCATGGCGCTCGTCATTCGCACCATTTAACTTCAAAACAGCCACCAAAAAAAACCATTGTGCATACACATACAACCGAAAAAGAAAACAATAAACCAGGAACAAGGAAACGACCAAAATAACCTTGATACAATTAACAGAGACACAATGACCACCACCCAAACAAATTACAACACTCCCACAACAACAACAACAAGCAATACAGAGATTGGGACTGACAACACACCTTTATCGGCCACTATAATTGAAGGCAATGAAAAAGACTGCATCATAACAACAACAACAACAACAACACATTCTGAGGAAGCAAGGAATGACAACAACGACAAGACACCTCCATCTACCACTATAACTGAAGACAATGAAAAAGACTATGACATAACAACAACAACACCAACAACAACAACAAACTCTGAGGAAACACAGAATGACAACAAAGCCGATAATATGCCAATACATCAAACTATAACCATAATTGAAACCAACCAAGAAGTTAACAACAAACCAACAACAACTACAGAAGAGATGAGAAACGAAAACACAGGAGATAACATACTAACACCAAAAAACGTAACCGAGGGCAACCAAAAAGACAAAACATCACCAAAGACAACAAAGAAAACAATTACACACCAGGACCTCCAAACCCCCTGCCATCAACAAACTGCACCTGCAACCAAGTACACTATCCACAATAGCAACAGGCTGGACCATCAAAACACATAACAGAGAGGGAAATGAAGGAAATTCAGGAAGCCCTACAAGAAACCAACTGGGAAACACAACAAACAACAACCACAACCTATTATGAAAGACCCGAATATGAACAAGTAACACAAGCAGCGAAAGGCAAGTACCCAATGAAAGGAAAACCTAACATCAAAAAAACAGTCAAGCCAAACGAAAAAGAAACAACAAACAACACTAATAGGGCCGATGGAAGACAACAACGCACCAATAAAAATAACATGGAGTACAGAAGCAAAACCAACATTAACAACAAGGACAAGATAACACCAACGGGAAAAAAAAACCCACAACCAAAACAGGAGACCCACAGCGCCAGACATACTCAAACCAAAGAAAATACGACTACCACCCCCCACATCTAACTATTTTCATCAGCAGCTACTGTCAAAAACTATACAGAATCAGCACCAAAAGTCTGGCAACAACACTCCTGCACCACCATAATGGCATGTTTAGAATCATCAGACCACAGGCAAACTATATCATTATTTGGTACAGCACAACAACACAACTTGCCAAATACCTGGAGATAGATACCATCGCAGGCATTAAAGTCATAGTCAAAAGACACAGAGCAACATATAAAAGACAGACCCAGAGCGCATCGACAACCACCAGCACAAGAACAAACACTACCACCACAACAAAAAACAGCAACGCAATGAAAACCAATGACACACCAACCGTTGCGTTCAAGGCTATCCTAAAACTAACAGGCAAACATGCACAGAAAACAATAACTGATATAAAATCCGACCTACAGTACAATAACATAATGCATGGGCGAATGATGAAGCTTTAAAACAGACAAGGAAAAGAAACAAACACAGTACTAACTGAATTCACCACACCACCACCTCTAACAGTTCAAATAGCACCACAAGGGACATAAATCCAGCTGCAGAAATACAACAACAAGCCCCGTTTCTGCAGTAATTGCCAACGATGGGGTCACTTTACCACAAGATGTCTCTCCCACACCAGATGTTGCCAATGTGTGGATAGCCACAAGGGACACTACGGCAAGAATTATCAAATGCGCTAATTGCCAAAGACAACACAGTCCACACTCTGCAGAATGTCCCTACACTATAATGAAGAGAGAAATTGTTCATCTTATGAATAATAAACAAATCATGTATCATCAAGCCAAGAAAGAATACATCAACCAATTAAAACGAAGTCAAACACCAACAACACTGAAACCCTCGAGCGCAACTGTACCAACCCAAACAATTCCAACCAAGCTACCAGGACCCAAAGTAATTATCACCCGGCCCCCAACGCCTCCAACCAACATAAGAATGAAACAGCATACCACGACAACAACCGTACGACCACCAATACCACCACTTACCGGACAAGGCAAACAGACGCCTCATAATGAACCCAACCGCACTAGCCAGTGGCAGGAACCCAACCAACTGTATTACAAGGAAAACAACAACAGTAACCGTAACACTACACAACGACCCACAGGAAAAGAAAGCAACACAGCATCTGACGACAAGTACATCAACCCTACAACAGTTTCCCATTATATAACAGAACTCAGAAATGGAATACAACAAAATACACACCATAACCTTATAAAAAGAGAAGACTTTTTCAACTTGCTCTTCAAACTACTAGAAAATCTTCCCCATGAGCAAATAATCTTGCACCAACGTTACAACTGAACACATAAACATCCAAGTACTACTATAATGGATAGTGACAACAATACAAATCATACCAACTATACATATTCCACAAATAAATTCATCATATGGCAATGGAACTGCAGAGGACTGTTTCCAAATTATGGAGAACTACTGTCAGCTTTAAACACTACCTCCAACAAACCGGATATTCTCTGCCTACAGGAAACCCTCATATCAGAAGCAAAAACAACAACACCAAAAATAAGGGAATACGATGTTAACTTCCATAAGCACAGAAGTAACGGGAAAAAAGGAGGAGGACTAGCTATTTATATTCATAACTCCATCACTGACGTAACAGAAATAGATACCAACGTGGACCTACCAAATAACCTCATCGAACATCAAGCAATTACCGTCAAAATAGGACCAAAAAGAATCACCATATACAATATCTATGACCCAGACATCACCAAAACAAACCCCACCCAAAACTATAGAGAAATACTTAAGGACAAAAGTAACAACAGCATCATGTGCAGAGACTTCAGTGCCCACAACACCGAATGGGGTAGTAACCACACAGACAACATCGGCAAACACACTGAAAAATAAATCAGGGATACCCAACTAATAATGCTAAACACTGGAACACCTGCTAGGATCGACCCAGCCACCGAGAAATAGATCTCTCACTAGTAACAACAACTCTTGCACAGATCACGGACTGGGAAGTACTACAACAAAGCACACTAGGAAGTGACCACTTCCCGATATGTATAACATTATACTTACAAAACCCAAAGGAACAACAACGCAATACACTTAGATGGAAAACAGGTAAGGCCGACTGGGACCTCTTTCAAGAAATCCTGAGGAAAGTGCAGCTACAAGTTCTACAAAACAACGATACTAACAAATACTACAATAACATCAACCAAGCATTAAATACAGCAGCAAAAGAAAGTATTCCAAAATCAAGCGGAAAAACTAAAAAACCTACCATACCATGGTGGGCAGATAACTGTCGAATTTCAATCAAAGAGAAAAAGACAGCCCTTAATCGCTTCAAGCACACGAAGTTAGCCTCCGATTTCATCAACTACAAGCAGAAAGAAGCCAACGCAAGGACAGTAATAAAGGAAGCGAAAAACAACTCATGGAAGGCCTACTGTTCCACCCTTACTCACAAAACCAATTCAAAAGAAGTATGGGCCAAAATCAAAGCCATGAGAGGGAAAGTCCCAGCAACAGCACCAAAACTAGCAGGAGCAGAAACAAACACTGATAAAGCAGAACAACTAGCACAACACTTCGCACACTCCAGCAGCAACAATAACCACACCCAAACATTCATGACCCAACGACAAGCACTAGAAGAGGATTCCCACACCTGTTCCAGGATCAAACTTCGAAATAAATCAACAATGACTCACCACTAAATTATGGCTTTAAACTACAGGAATAGAGAAAAGCCCTAACTAACAAAAAATCCACATCACCAGGAGAGGACAACCTTGGCTACGACATCTATAAGCACCTTCCGCAAACCATGCAAGAAATCATATTTGACTTGATCAACCTGATATGGAAAACAGGCAATATACCAACATCTTGGAAACAAGTAATAGTCAGAGCTATTCCCAAACCTGGAAAAGACCCTAAAAATGTGACTTCTTACAGACCTATTTCACTAACAAATACCATATGCGAAATTATGAAGACCATGATCAACAACCGACTAAGACATCACTTGGACCAAAACCATTTACTCTCAGAGAACCAAAGTGGATTCAGGACTAAAAGCTCCACCATTGATCAACTAATTCGACTGGAAGCTAACATCAAACTTGCATTCAACGCCAAACACAAAAGGAATAGACATCTAATAGCAATATTCCTAGACCTCGAAAAAGCCTTCGACCTAGCTTCGACCAAAGGACTTATCTCCAAGCTCAATCAATACGGCATCACGGGACAGATGCATCAATGGATCTCAAACTTTCTCACAGGGAGGCAAATTAAAACCAGAGTAGGCGACACACTCTCCAACACTTACACCCTAGAAAACGGAACTCCACAAGGAAGTGTAATAAGCCCAACATTATTCAACATCATGGTCAACAATCTTGGCGACTATATTAGCAACACCACCAGTTTATCACAATTTGCAGATGACAGCGGAATTTGGAAAGCGGGAAATCCCAATAGCCAAGCACACATCGAAAAGATACAACAGAACCTAGACGCTATTTCCAAATGGGCCGACAACTGGTGATTTAAAATCTCAAACACCAAAATAGTAGGAATGCTCTTCTCTCGTAACGCCAAACGGAAACCTACATACCCTAAACTCAACCTTCAAGGAGCACCTGAGCAATTTGTCAAACAAACATATTTCCTGGGCATGTTACTAGATGACACCCTCGTCTGGAAACCCCACATAGCAGCACTAATCAAAGCATGCCAACGAGACATCTCCTAAAAAATATTAAAGGAACAACCTGGGGAGCTGACCAGCACACGCTACTTATGCTATACAAATCACTAATCAGAGCTAAATTGAACTACGGATGCCAAGTATATGCATCGGCAAACAACACCCTTCTGCACCAACTAAACTCCCTCCAACACAAAGCCCTTCGACTATGCGCAGGCACTCTACCTAACATCAGTACGGAAGAACTACAGATATTAACCGGAGATTTGCCACTGCAACTAAGTAGAGAAGAACATATACTACGCTATGCCATCAGAAACTCTATACATGAGGATACCAACCCGACCAAATCAACGATACAAGAATGCAGAACCCCCTTTAGTGCTAAACTTGTCCCAAAACCTCCAGCATGTAAACCGTTACATACACTCCGCGAAGAACTTGAGATAACGGATCTACAAGCAGAACAACACAAAATCTGTGACCCCGCCCCATGGAGAAACAATGCACCTAAAATAAACTTCATTGCCCAGACCTTCGGAAACAAACAAGAAAATCCCTGGAAAATCCTAAACAACATACACAAAGTAATGGAGGAAACATACAAAGGATACACCAAAATATACACTGACGGATCCAAGTCCAAAGACCCAAATAAAACTGCAGCAGCCATGGTTGTACCACAACAACATTTCCAATTCGGCGCTCGCCTACCGGATGGCTGCTCCATCTACACAGCAGAATTTTGGGCAATCAAGGAAGCAATAAAATGGATAAAGACACAAAACCACAACCACCATGTCATCATAACCGACTTCTTAAGCGTCCTTCAATCAATCGAATCTGGCACATCAAGAAGCAGAGGCAATATGTTAGAGGAAACCATGGCAATCATACTGCAACTTGAAGAAAAACAACATTACATTGAATTTTTATGGGTGCCATCACACATCAACCTCACCGGAAATGACAAGACGGATCTTGCAGCGAAACAAACCCTCATGAACAACACAATACACCCACTCACCTACAGCGTCCATGAACTATACAGCCAGGTAAAACAGAAAATAAATTACAAATGGCAACAGCAATGAAACAACACTAACAAGGGCAGACACCTATTCCAACTTCAACAAGAGGTAGCCAGAAACATCAAATCGCCCGAAAATATGGAACCTGCCGATCTCAAAATTATCAAGAGGATAAGGACAGCAAAAACACTACTAAGAAGCAGCTTTGGAAGACGTCTTAAAGACCAACTAAACTTAACCATCAACTTCTCCCATTGCGCTGAACCAGAAACACTGGACCATGCCCCAGATACCACAATCAACGAAATGACTTCAGGGAATATCAAAAGAGGATCGGATCTCCAGCAACATACCCCGAACTACTTGACACGAAAAGGAACAAAAACATTGATGCCACATACAGAAACATAATACAATATTTAAAACAAATCAATAAATACAGCAACATATAAACACAAGGGAGGACTACTAAACAAAGAGCAAACCATAACAATTCCTTCACCACCTAACCCCCTATAAATCCTACCTACCTCTCACCCACCTGCATGAAGCTAACCAGAAACTAACTAACACTAAAGAGAAATAAATAGAAACAAACTAGGGGATGTGAGATGGGGTGGGGGCTTCAGTTTACAACCCACCTAGGGGTATGTACAAGCCTATGCGCGGGCTGGAGCCCTTGCCTCATTTCAAATCTCATAGTACAACTGGAACTAAAAATCCACCTACATACAATATAAAACCTAACCACAGGATAGATGTCCTTGATATGCCTTACAGGGGCCTGATTACTCAGCAGGGGCGTCTGTCTCAACACACACGACAAAACGCACACACACTTCCATATATATATATATATATATATATATATATATATATATATATATATATATATATATATATATATATCCTTTCAATAAAAAAGAAAAAAAAAAAAAAAAAATATTACTCTATTTTTTTTTCTCTCTACTCCTCAACCCCGTCTTGCATGAGCCTTCACTGTTTTAACACACCATCATAGAAACACAATATTTTTTCTTCAAAATTACGAGAAAGAAATAAGTAAGGGGATAGACGATGGAGGAGGAAGAAAGCAAGAGGAGGGAAAAGGAGAACACAGAGGAGAGGAAGGGTACTACTGCAACCAACGAAAGTCGAACCAACACCAACCAACTAGCGAACAGAAAACCAAAGCACGAACTTTCAAATAAAAATAGAACCCTTTCCCCTCCTTTTTTTTCCGGACAAGCGAAAGGTAGCTGACTCGAGAGACAATTCCACCTCGTAGGAAGGTATTATTGTCTGCCAAACTCGAACAACTACTGGCGATTTCTGGGACCCAAAACAGGTGCTAGGAAAAATATACTAGCAAACACCTGGGTGGAATCCTTCAAGCAACAAGCCTGTGTTGTCAAAAGATTTTCCATTACAAAGTCCTCTTGTCCACCTTTTTTTTTCGGACAAGCGATGGCCTAATACGGACCCAAAACAGGTGCTAGGGAAAACAAACTAGCAAACACCTGGGTGGAATCCTAAAATAACAAGCCTGTGTTGTCAAAAGATTTTCCACTACAAAGTCCTCTTCCTTTTTCCGGATAAGCGAAGGCCAAATAATTTTTTTTCCGGACAAGCGAAAGGTAGCTGACTCGAGAGACAATTCCACCTCGTAAGAAGGTATTATTTTCTGCCAAACTCGAACAACTACTGGCGATTTCTGGGACTCAAAACAGGTGCTAGGAAAAATATACTAGCAAACACCTGGGTGGAATCCTTCAAGCAACAAGCCTGTGTTGTCAAAAGATTTTCCACTGCAAAGTCCTCTTGCTGACTTTTTTTTTCCAGACAAGCGATGATTTTCCACTACAAAGCCCTCTTCCTTTTTTTTTTCTTCTTTTTTTTTTTCTCTGTTCCATGAGGTAGTTCCTTTGGATATTGAAGGCTTCTTTCGATAAAAGCTCTGTCTACACAAAATCAAACAAGATCCTTTGGCTCCACCATCAAAATTAACACCTATCCTTAGCGAGGCTTACACCCAGCTGATTGGTCCTATTTAGAACGAAAATGTACACTCTGTACCCAAAATACCAACTACTATAGTTACGAGTAATGAAATTCTAAAACTCATACATTAGGACAATTGCACAGGTGACTTACACACTATTGGCGATAGGGTTGTCCACTAGTACAACTGGACTAAATTTGACCAATCAAGTGCGGCCTGGTGTTTCAGTGCGTAAATTAATTGAACGGTCCCGGGGTACGCTTTGCCCCTCCTCTGTGTGTGGGGCGGCTGGTTGTGGGTGTGTGGTGGTGCCCTGTGTGTTGTTTCGTGGCGCCCTCCTGGGTCCCTCTCCTCCTTTTTCTCGGCCAGATATATAACTATGAATTGCGACCATCGCACATAAACGCGGGATTGTAATGGCACCATTCCTACAATCCCGACCAATTAAAAATCTCGACTCTCGAGAAT
Source organism: Megalonaias nervosa (assembly GCA_016617855.1). NCBI lineage: Eukaryota > Metazoa > Mollusca > Bivalvia > Unionida > Unionidae > Megalonaias > Megalonaias nervosa. Next base: position 30,993 of record JAECUM010003979.1, on the reverse strand, counting down.
TAACCAGTCGCGAAAGCTCTTAGATAGCATATGCGACTTAAATCCTTTATTCATTCATTCATTCGCACCATTCAACACTGAATAGTCAACCATGGCGACAAACATCCGTTTGGAGAAGAGGAAGAAGTTGCAAAACATTCTTGACAACTTAAACATGATAGAACAGATGCTAGTGAAACTGGATGATGATTATTATTACCATCCCCACAGAGTAAAAATGCAGATAAACAATTTGAGACAGTTAAAGGAAATGTTGAAGGAAATGATAAAATAAGAAAAGGAGGAAAAGGAGGATGAAGAGGATAGAATAAGGATGAGGGAATGGAATGAAAAGATAGAAAAGGAAGAAGAAAATGAAAAGAGGAAAAAAAGAAGAGGAGGAGAAGGGAAAAAAAGGAGGAAAAGAATGAAAAGAAAAAGAAGAAGAGTGTAGGAGAGAAAATAAGAAGTTGGTGGAGAAAAAGAAGAACGTAGAAGACAAAGAAGAAGAAACCCAAAGGCCCTTTTCAGGGCCACTTTCATATGCCTCGAAAAGATATTTGTTCTTTCTTGCCTATATATGTATTTTCTATATGTTGTCTATGTCTCTGTCTCTCTATTGTATTTGTCCCTACCTAGAGCACAGGGGTTTGTTACAAATAAAATTGGGAGCCTAACCTGTAATAATATAACACAAGGAAAGACACGAGTCCGCACCCCTCGGTAGTTCCAATCCTGCTAGTTTATCCTAATTGCGCCTGCTAATTTCCAACTTAAGCCAGTCGTAATCGAGAATAGTTCAATTTTCAAAACAGCTCGACACACTTCGTTCAGTTTGTGACATATTGGAGAAAATGCAATAATTGTTCGCCGATTTTGACGTCCGGACAAGTATCTGACCGGCAGTGCCGTTTGCATTCGGGTAGTTTTGGATTTCACCATTGACCGAAAGGTAAGATCCGAACAACCTCGAGTCCGCAGTAAATATCGTTAATGTACATTGATATGCGTATTAATTCTGGTGGCAAAAGCAAATATTGATTTTGGTAAATTGGTGCTGATTGCTGGTTACATTGTTCTATAGTGCATTGATAACTCCTGAAACATACTTATTGTTTGAAAATTCATGTCAGTACTTATTATAATCACTTAAACAGTTATAAATTTTGTGTTTTTATTATTGTCCGTATTATCGTATATTAACTTCAAAGAAAATGGATGAGCAGCAATTGTTAATTACGAAGATCGCAGAGAAAGGTCATAATCTACTTTTAACAGGCTGTCCTGGCACAGGAAAAACATTCACACTTAGCAGGATTTGTGATAAATTGACCATCAGTGGGAGAAGGATAGCTTTAACAGCATCAACTGGAAAGGCTGCAAGTGTATTAAGACAGTATTGTACTGAAATAAATGTGACAACAATTCATCGTTTCTCAGGCATCAAAGACGGACGATTTCGCAATGACGAAATATTGAACCTATTGCTATATAATGATGATTTTCTTAAAAATAAATGCAACATTTTAAATGTGGACGTTGTAGTCATAGACGAAGTGTCTATGCTAAGTCTGAAAGTTTTCAGTCAATAGAATTTTTGTTCAGACGTGTTAGGAGCAGTGATAAGCCCTTTGGAGGTGTACAGTTGATATTGTCTGGGGACTTTTATCAGTTGCCTCCTGTTCCTACCCCAGAATATGGAGATGATGGATCTTCTATATTATCATCCAGTCTAATGGATTATTTCCATCACGTCAGCCTACAGTCCACACATAGACAAGATGAGCCAGACCTCATTGCAGCAATTCATGAGATCTCCAGGTACTAAACATTTTGTTAACATATGTTACTTTGGTTTGTTGTGTGCATTTAGCCCATTTTCTTAATAGAACATTATACTTTAGAAAAGTAACAAAGATACCAATTCCCAATTGAAATGAAGGAACATGTGTAAAGCAGTATGTACTTTTTACTTATACTGACAAATGTCTTGATGATATGGAGTTATAACCACATGTACTGTAAACCCATAATTGATAGATTTGGTAAATAAAACCTAGCCACTCCATAACTACCATTTACATTTTTCTGCCTTAAAGTCATCATATGATTCCTACCATAAGTACCACTTTTTCCCACATCATTGGCTGTGATAATGTCATGGGAGATCCTTTATACTGAAAATGTTTCATATTTCTGTGTGCAGTATTAGCCCTGAGTTATTCATAAATTTGGCCATGGGGTAAAATACGATTTAAGTTTGGATTAGAAACATTTGCAAGAAACATATGAATGTAATTAAGGTAAAGAAATTTAGTGTGAGGGTAATCATACCAGATCTGTTTGTCATTTATTTTACAGATGTAATTGGCAACTGTTACAAATCTTTAAGTTTCAACTTACATGTTAGAAATATTGGTTGTATATAAAACATTTACTCCAACATGTATGAAAGATGGTAAACGATTACTGGTGTATTACATATATTAATCACATCATGTACATTTTAGAAGACCTATTAAATATTTAGATTTTCTCTCTCCTTTTGGATTATCAGTTGAGAGATCTTAGATACATAGATATATGGATACTACATTAAGAAATACAGATGGATTGATATGATAAAGTGTATACTAGCTTTTGTTTGTCATATCAATTTCTCTATAGGCCATCCCTTCCAATTTGACAAACACCCAAATGTAGTATAATATTACTAGTATCTTACCATATTTGCCCTCCATGAGAGCATGCATGGTTTATAAAGTCACTAGTTTACTGTATAAGACGTGACCTTCAGTGGAAACAATGTACACAGATATATCTAACTTTGCACTCCATTCACCCCATGTCACTTGTCTTACCCCATATAATTTGTCTTATATAGCCATAAACTTAAAAAATTAGCATCATTTTAAGTTTAGAATTGAAACATGTTCCTATGTACACTGGTCCAAGAAATAAAAACAATATTTGTACAACAGATTGATGTTTATCTGACATAAACTGTATAATTTTTTACAGCAATCAGACATGAAGCTATTGACCAATTAAAAAGTGAACTTGATGTGGTCTTTTAAGTTGACCATTTTGTCACAATTCTGTAGGATAGTCACATCATTATTACTCATAAAATTTGTAACAAAAATGTGAATTAAGTTGTGAAAACTGTGATTGACAATAATTGCACAGTTTTTAATCTGTTCCAAGTGAAAGGCAAGTAGAGTTAAACCTGAGTTGAAAGACCACTACTATCAAAGATCAACTGTCTTAAGAGACAGGATTCTCAATATACAGATTTGTTGATTATATAGCGTTATAAACTGTAAAGAAAGTCAATCGGTCTTGACATGGAATGATACATAGGCAAATGAGGTTGTCTATCAAGACAAGGTTAAATTTAAAATTGAATCAAAATCTACATATTCTTCTCAGACATTATCAATTATCAAGGAAGAAAATTGTTATTGATGCAAAATGAAAAGTAACATAAGTTGAAAATAACATATGTCTTATACGAGCTAATTTACTGTAACAATCAGTACTTTCAATGTTGTTTAGAACTGGACTTCTGTTTTGCAGAGGTAATGTAACCTTGGCAACTAATCAGCTGATTTGTCGCCTGAGACGGACATTACCACCTGGAGAGAATCCAGTGAAGGTGTTTGCAAGGAATTTTGAGGTCGATCTTTGGAATGCCAGATCTCTATGTGAAATGGAAGGTTTGTATTTCAGGAAACATAATCATTGCAAGCCAGTGAGATAACATGCAATGTTAGTTTTATGTTGTATAGAATGGAGGTAGCATTGACTTGTAATTTAATGGGACCTCTGTTATTAAACTGGATTGTTAGTGATGTCAGTCAGTGTCTTCCTTTTCCTTGGTACAGGTGCATCCAACTCGAATTTGTATGGGTCTGCTGATAAAATGCCAGTATTGGATTTTCGACCACGAGACTTACTAGATTGTCCTAAAATAACACTGTTCATGGTGGATGAGTACGTGCTGTAATTTGGATTAGTTAAATTGCCATTATGTGGCCCCTCACTTGGCAAAATATGTTTTCTATAATATCAGAGTTGTACCTGGCTGGACAAAGACCCTGACCTGGGAAATCACTGATATGTATTTTACATAACTCAGTAAATGTAGAAATTAAACTCTCTGTGTCATCGAGGCATTGTTTACTTGGAATCATTTTTCCTTTTTCCTTTTTTGACAGTGGCTTTGCTTCTATTTCCTCTCTCCATGATTGGAACCAATGTAAAATGGTTAATAAGGACTCTATTCGGGTATCGTACATAGATATAATTGGTCTTGGATCTTTGAAAACTGTGATTAGCTTGCTTGTTTTCCAAATATTCAATAGTACTATCCAGAACACAGCTATTCATTAATGAACTTTGGTATTGTTGCATCAAGTTTAACATATCATTGTTCAAAACTTCCTCAGCAAGGTGATTTCTCATTTTCTCAGAAGAATTTGGATGTAAATGTGAGTAAGATAATTTGTAATGAATTTTGCGAGAGTTTGTATCCTCATCCCATTTGGCAGCATTAATCCACTGGTCCCATACAATGCATTGATCTGACTTGACTAGCTTCCTTGTGTTGAAGGAATGTATGCCACTGCTAAGTACTGCATTCCTCAGTTTCTTCACATTATGAGAGAAATCATGTGAATGTGCTATTTTTCTGACTGGATTTACTAGATTTGCACTCATGTAATTTTTCATTTTAGCATCAGTATCATTGTTGAAATGCATCTTCATAAACTCCCGATTTTGGTCACCTCCATCTTGAAGAATGTAGTTAACTGTGAAACCCCAAAACTGTAAATTGGATATAATGTCCCAGATTATTATTAAAGTTCAGAAGCTTTTACGCCTCCAATAGGATAATGAGCAATGGGAAATCGGAAACCAGTGTATCCCAAAAACGACACCTGTAAAACTTTTGATGCAAGTGTTTGCTTTACTTCTTTCTCCTTTAGAATTCTTAATGCTTCCGCTTCCTCTCCAGTATCTATCCATCCAATCAGTTTATTTTCATTACATTTCATATTCAGTACCAAATCTTCCTGAATAGAAGCTTCATCATGAATTAAACCCCCAAAATACCCAGATGGGAGGAGATTTAGCTTTTTGGCTGTATTATACATCCACCTGAACATGTCTTGATTGATGCCTGCATTTTGTAGGATTATGTTTTTATATCTTTGAAGTTGCCTCCCAGATGGCAAAATGAAAATGTTACTGTCCTTTAAGTCTTGAAATGACTGGGGGCTTCGGGACCAAAGACTCAGGCATGTTTTGATAATAGTTTTGTCCTATCGGAGCTTTCTTGCATCTTTTATCTTCAAGGCATCATGCTGACTTTTCAAGAAAAATTTCATTTCATCTGTGGCACTTGCAAATACACTGTCTAAAATGTTGGTTAAATCTTGATCATCGGTACATTCTAAATTTATCCAATACTCCTGATTGGATTTCTTAAAGTCACATAAATTCTTCACACAGTTTCTACAAGCGTCACCAGTGCTTAACCAGCACAGAATATCTTTGCAGGTTGAACATCTCATTTTTCTTAAAGTGGATGTCTTTGTGTTATATGCAGTACCTATAATTTCTGATATGATATTAACTGGTATTAATCTCTTATGTACAATTTGAAGACCAGTGCAAAGTTTTACTACATTTACAATGTGAAGAACATTCTGAAAGTTGGACACTGTTTTGTCAAAGTAATTTGAAACGCCCAAAGTGTTAATGTTGATTGGATGTCCACGTACCTTTAGTTCCCAAATATTAGTAGAAAAATTGAAGGTGATTTCTTTCAAGACTCGATTTCCATTGGATATTATATTAGTCATCAGATAGATCACAGCACAGCTTTCAGTTTTTGAAATCAACATTGACGAATGATCCAGGTAATTTTGAATATTTGACAAATCTACGCTGCCTGTTTCCAATCTGAATTGCGATGCTTGGTAAGAAATTGCGGTGTACACATGTGTTTTGACATGGTTGATGCGGATTCTTGTATGTTGACTCATAGGGAGCAGTTGCATTAACAATCTGTAAAATATGTGTATTGACTTGCATGGAACCTCATTGGATTTGCATTCTTGTTCATAATATGCATATAGGTCCTTTAAATAGATTGTCCCGTTGTTGTCTTTGACAATATTAAAACACAACCTGAAAAAATGAATATAACTAAATATAAGCATACTGTTTTTTAAAAACTAATCCCAGCACTCCATTACACTGTCCACCATACTCCATGATTAACATTAACGTATGACCCAGTGGTGCAATTCACAAATCACAATGATAATTGAGTCTTTCAGTAAATTAATGCACATGCACATGCACTTTCGACTTTCTGTGGATTTTGAAGACAGGGATATTTAGTTATAAAACCCAAATCTGCAGCCCCAACTACAATGGGCATAACCCTATAATAGGGGTGGAGGTGACCAAGGTCGATATATATATATATATATATATGTGTGTGTGTGTGTGTGTGTGTGTGTGTGTGTGTGTTTCTTTAAGGTGTACATCATCTTCTTTTCAGGTGAGGACCATATATATTACAGTCATGAGGAAGGACATGCCGAAGGTTGTGATGGACTGAAAGAACTGCACCTTAAAGTGGGATGTCCAGTCATGTTGCTTGTCAATATATCTGATGAACTTGTAAATGGGCTTACAGAAGAAGTCATGGAAACCAATGCAGCGAATGTTTCTGTTTATTTCCCTTTACTTACGCGACAGGTATTTGTGAAACAATATGCTTTTACTAAGTACAGTGTACAATTACAAAAAGATGTAGGCACACGTTGGCAGATACCATTAAAGCTGGCTTTTGCACTAACTGTCCACAAGGCACAGGGACTTACACTGGAAAGAGTTTCAGTTGACTGCCAAAATATGTCTCAGTATGGCCAACTTGTTGCGTTAAGCCGAGTTACAAGGAAAAAAGGATTGCAGGTTCTGAACTTTTCAACCAATCTTGTCAAGGTACCACCACCTGTTGTCACAAATTTTTATGAAAAGACAAAACTACCGGAACAAGTTGACTTGTCATGTTGTGTGCAATCCCATAACATTTCTGATATATTAACCATTGGATTTTCACATTTAGAAGCAGAAATGGACACCAGTGATGAAATGTCTAGTGACAATGACATTCATTTTTAGAAGTGGTAGAAAGAATGGAGCAGAGCATCAGCAACATAGTGCAGTTTCCGCTGCCTCAAGAAGTTGATGTCCATAATTTGCTCCAGGGCCTTCTGCACAACAGTGAAGAAACTCCACATCAATCCATGGAAAATACTGTTGTTGCATACCTTGAAAAACACATGAAGGAAACACGCCAATTTGTGGAATATCTTTGGAGCAAGATATGGCCACTAAAGGAGAAGTACTTTGTTTCCACACCAGCAGCAGCAAACATAGATTGTACTGAATTTTACAAGGAGTGTAATAAAATGCTTACAGGTGACGAGTACCAATGGAAAGTCAACCATTTGTTTGGACAAATTCCATCCTCAGGACATTACAATGTAATGTTTAGACTGTCATGCTCAATTCGCAGAGAAATCCTAAACATTCAGACAAAGCCAATTAGGCAGCATGCAAAAGAACAAGCAGAACAAGGTAGAGGAAGAGAGTATGATGAATCAGCAGGTGGAAGAGGGAAAATAAGATACATCTCAGGTTGGTGCCTACATACCCTCAAGAAAAGAAGAATGAAGAGAATAGTACAAAATATGTACAATCCCAAAAATAAGAAAGAAGTGGAACGGTTGGTATTGGAGAAGAAACTTATTGAGCACTTGGAAAATGATGAAATGGATTTAGTAGACACTTCAACACAACATGATTCAGTACATGAAATTAATAGAAAGCATAATGTAAGACGAGGACTCATAAATGTCAGTGATATGTGCTTCCATTTTTTTATGGCTCTGGACAAGTCAATGAGACTAATTCAGACAGACGCAAATTTGAATTTGCATGGTTCCAAATTTTCAGCTTTTTTGAATTTAAAGTTAAAGAATGACCACACATTGAATGAATTATGGACAAACTTATTTTTATCATTTGATGGCAGTTTCGAAGATGCAGGTAACATCCAGAAAAGTATTCTTGATGAAATAATTTTGAAATACTCACTGATGAGCATTGCTCAGCTAAGGAAAGAGTATCTAGAGAGGAATAAAGTATTTGAAAAAGAAACCCTTCGCCAGCAATTAAGAAGGAAGAAGGACAGTGTGAAAAATCCAGAGTCCAGTGTAAAACGTAAAGTAAACAGCATTGGTAAAGGAAAGGCAAAAAAAAAACAAAGTCTACAGTTCAGTGGCCTTGTGGAGTCTGTGGCAAAGATGCAAGTGAGAATTCTGTTGCTTGTGATCAATGTGATCTATGGTTCCATGCTGATTGTATGAGAATTGAAGACCTTAATGCATTACCAGATAAATGGTTTTGTCCCACATGCACAGAAAAGCAAGAATCAGAATAGTATCTGTAAAAATAATACATCTATTAGACTGGAGCCTGCAGAAACTGATTGATTTATTATATGGTTTATTCCATGATGGCATGCTCAATTATGATGGGGATAGCAAGTCACCAATGGAGTCGAGCAAGGCAGTGTATTGGCTCTGACCTCGTCAATATGATGTTCTGTATCATGTTTAGTAATGTTTTGTGACTATTACACTATTATCTACACCACATACCAGACGTACGGTAAACTCAGCAGTGTATGGATCACAGAATGTTCATGATCTCACATTTCCTGATGGTTCGTCACTGAATGCAAAACTTAGGTGTGGCTTGCAACCAGTATGGACCATTTCTCTTCAGCTTGTTGGAAAAAGATATTTAAATCATTATCAATAGGACAGTAGTCATGTAACAACCTGTATAAGGAAAGCATTATGCAGACCCTACCATCATAGTAAATGGAAAAACCCTCATGTCAGTGGAGAAGTTCAGATGCTTATGTGCACATTGTTATATGCAGTGCACATTGATGATAAAACCAATGCCAGAATTGCTAAACGAGGTGTGTCCTTTGGCATGATATTTTTAAGTCTGCAAACCTAAATGCTTGTTTACAAATTCATTTTGTCAGCGATCCTGCTGAATGCTTGTGAAACCTGGACAGTGTACAAATGTCATGACAGTAAATCATTTTCACACGGGTTGCCCTTGGGAAATTGGCGAGGATAAGATGGCAGGACAAGGTCCCAGACATTGAGGTTCCTATACAGGCAGGCATTCCATGCATCAACACTGATGAATTGCCAATCTGATTAACATCAGATCTCCACTGTCCTACTGATTTTAACCTGATTGTTGACTAGCAAGATAATCCTCAATTGATCAAGTGAACCAAAGTCATCTCCAACCATGTGTGCCACATACAGTTCAGAGCATAAATTGACCTGTCAGGTCAGCCACTCACAGAAACCAAACCTGTTAGTGATGTCATGGTCATCTTCGAAATCAAAGAGCAAACAAGAACAAAGGAATTTGCCTGAGGATACACCTGTAAGCATTATTACATTCCTTATAGCAGACTTTGCATGCTCAAATAGTAGGACTGAAGACCACACATTCCATCTCCAGTTACATGTAAATAATCGCTGCATAATATAAAGTGAAGCATTAATTCTCCTTTGATAGCTCAGCTTTAGTAGTTTTGACCCAGTATCACTAAATGTGGAATCCAGTGGTATACTGACAATGAAATTAAGTTCAATATAAATGATAGAATGAACTTGGCCAATATAGTGTAATTTCACTAGTACAATTTCAAGTCATCCATGAAACACTTCAACATTGACCAGATTTGTTGGGAAGATATTGGTTCACGTCACCTTACTGTATTTACAGACTCTGAAAAGGAGAGAACTGAATATTCACTGCAGAAGCATGAGTAGCATCAACCTGAAAATTGCAGCACATCCTCTATTTGTCAAGAAACCCAAAGCAGTTTCTCCTGTTGAGTGTGCCAGTGAAAGTTCAGAGCATAAATTTGTAGTATCAGCAACTCACATACTTACAGAAACCAGACTTGTTAGTGATGTCATAGTCTGCTTCAAACTCCAAGGATAAACAACAACAATAATGTACCTTGCCCAAAGACACATGTGTAAGCTGTGTTACAGTCATTACAGCCTAATGTACATGCTGTGATGGTAGGATTGAAACCCACACCCTGTCCATCGCAAGTTACAAATAACCAATCACTTTACAAAGTGAAGTGATACATGACTTCTCTGCTTGCTCACCTTAATTAGTAGGACTTAAATCACTGAATGTGAATTCCAATGATATCATGAGAATGAAATGATACAACCAATGGAAAAGAACTTTACCAGTACATTGCAATTTCAGTTGACTTGTGGATTAAGTGTATATATTTTCCACCTGAATATCAGAGTTCGCAGATTGCTTAAAAGCATATTTCGAATATGAGGCAGTTAACAAATGGTTGCAGTATTTCTTGAAAATTTTTATTTGTACTTAAATTATGACTGTGCTGAAGGTTGGATTACATGTGGTGTGTGCTTTTGAACTTGTAAGTCAAATTTTATTCATCACCAACAATATAAATATATGACAGGTGAAAAAGGTCACTTGCAAAGATACTACAAGAAACTTCAAAATTGGACAGATCAGTGTCTTTCTAAGTGCTGTATAAATTTGAAGACACTTTTTTTGCACAGTATACATGTATATTATATAAGTCAATGGCAAAGCCAGCTAATACTTTCCCCGACTGATACAAATTTTGTTGCTCCATAAGTGAATCCCAATGGAAAATATCATTTGAATTTGAGAAGTATTTACAAGAAACAAGTATTCAGTGCTGTTAGGTTCCTGTTAAATTTCTTATACTATAACAGACTATCATCACAAGATTTTCATTTGAACCATTATTATGCAACAATTAAGACAAAATGACAATCAGTTTGCAAATACTGACCCAATGTAATAGCATATGATAACATTTACAGCCTTGCCAACACACCCCATCATCAGGCCTAGTAAGACAGTCCTAATGTTAATAGGTCTAGGTATAATGCCAACACACCCCATCATCAGGCCTAGTGAGACAGTCCTGATGTTAATAGGCCTAATGCCAACACACCCCATCATCAGGCCTAGTAAGACAGTCCTAATGTTAATAGGCCTAGGTATAATGCCAACACACCCCATCATCAGGCCTAGTGAGACAGTCCTAATGTTAATAGGCCTAGGTATAATGCCAACACACCCATCATCAGGCCTAGTAAGACAGTCCTGATGTTAATAGGCCTAGGTTTATTACAACAGATTGATATGTAACATTAAATCAGAATTGAAATATTGCATACACTGTAGTGCTGTTTCTATTAAGGAATATTCATTGACTATAAGCCCATCTGAGTAGCTGAGCTAGTTTGGTATACAAATGGGGAAGGACTTTCACAAGCAAAGCACAGAAACCCTAACTGCTAGTAAGGAGATGGTATTTTGAAAAATTAATATTGGACAACTACTACTTTTCATGTGCAGGTAAAACAAAACAGCTTACAAATTCCTATATGTGTTGCAAATGATCAATAGGTACAATCCTACTCTTTCCACAATAATTTCATACATAGCATATTTATTATGTTGTTTCTTTTGTCATTTATACATATGTACATACTCAACATAAAATGTTAGGTTCCTTTAACAGTAGCCTTCATTAAACAAGCACTTCTCATATGTAACTGAATGCTCTGAGTTCCCCATTGATTTTAATCGCCTATATATTTATTTCCAAAATGTTTGGAAACACAGGTGGATGATCTAGAGAGCTGGCAATGTAACTAAAATATTACATGTAAGTGACCCCATTAAATCATTAAAACTCTACACAACAAGGCTTTGAAGATCCTGGAACATAGCTGCAAGTACATGTATCTTTTATTCAACACCACAAATGTGGAAGGTGCATAAAATTTGTGCATTTTCGATTATATGTCCATACATCCATTTGTAATGCATGCATTCAGTTTGGTATTTGAGGGAATTCCTTGTTATCGTTAAGTTACTGTCAAACACATTTATAAATGTTATCGGTGTATTGCAGTTTCAGTTATTTTCAGATGTAATGCAAAGAAAACAAATATTTTTAAATCACAATCACCTTCGTCATCAGGAGAGATACATCCAAATTTCCACCACCACTGGTAACAAATTGACATTATTATGCTATTTATTTGCATACTTGATAAGTGCATTATTTTCAATTAAATATGTCACACTTTATTACATTTGCTAAATAACATGTCAGCAAAACAGATCAATGTAGTCAGCAAACCAGCCCCTACCTTTGATAAAAAATGTATTTTGTGGAATTTTATTATACTGTCATTGCTTATGGATGAACTTGGAGATATCTTGAAACAGAGAGAGAGTCAAAGGAAATTGTAATATACTTAAATATGTGTACTTTTGCTCATCACACTGGACCACACACACTTCATTAATGGGGAAACCTGTGAGGTTGGTGCTATTTAAGTGCATGTGACTATATATATAAAGTAGCAATAGGGCCATGTTAGTACAAGTTCTATATCTTTCTCTCTGAGTCATGGATTTCTTATTTTTCAAGCACTATTTATAGTTATTTTGATATTATTGCTCTAAAACAGCATATTGTGACATTGACCAAAACACAGTAATAGTCGGCCCATTACTAATATTAATTAAATTCCGAACAGTCTCACTCATATATAAAATATTTAACATAATTTAACATTTTGATAATTAGCATTATCTACGCTACTAAGCTTATTTTACCATGGCACAATAAAATTATCCATTTATTTCGTTGCTGTCGTCTGCTTGTATTTAGCGCTGAACTACAGACTCGAGGTTGTTCGGATCTTACCTTTCGGTCAATGGTGAAATCCAAAACTACCCGAATGCAAACGGCACTGCCGGTCAGATACTTGTCCGGACGTCAAAATCGGCGAACAATTATTGCATTTTCTCCAATATGTCACAAACTGAACGTATGTCACAAACTGAACGAAGTGTGTCGAGCTGTTTTGAAAATTGAACTATTCTCGATTACGACTGGCTTAAGTTGGAAATTAGCAGGCTCAATTAGGATAAACTAGCAGGATTGGAACTACCGAGGGGTGCGGACTCGTGTCTTCCCTTGTGTTATATTATTACAGGTTAGGTTCCCAATTTTATTTGTAACAAACCCCTGTGACCTAGAGTAGCTGCGCGTATTCAGGTCAGCCACTTGCTACATTGTTGCAAGTGTCCGGTACCGTGACGTCACCCTACCTGTTCCATTCCTATTGTCCCTATACAAAATTTCCATTGTCGCCATACAGGCCCAGGGTTTGCTAGTCGCTATACAGGCCCAGTGTGTACCATTTGTCGCTATAAATCTTGTAGCTATACAGCCCATGGGGGTCCGTAGTGTATTTTCCCATTGTAGCTATATCGCCCCATATAACTACTGTCGGTGTCTTGGCGATATATCAATCTTGTAGGTAATATACTATGAACATTCTAGAAGACAACACAAAATTCAGCTGTGGTCTATTACATTTTTAATTTTGAGTTTTAGTTTTGATTCTTAATTCTCTCGCCTCTGACGCTGAAGTGCTGCAAATAAACAACTGATCTCGAATGGCGATGTTTATACGAAACACTATGAGTGGTTCTGTAAATCAATAGGCGTGCAGCATCAATATTTATTATATGCTCATTTTTTTCTCCGCTAACTTTACATTGTCAGAATCGTGCATTATTATACGATATTGCACACCTTCATATTGCACTCACGTGCAAGACACGTGTGCCCAACAGTGTATTAGGAACTACTTTGTAAACAAATCATGTACACTCGTGTAGTAGACGCTTTACGTTTTGGTTGAATAAATTTGTTTCTGAATGAACTAAAGCAGATGTTTCATGGACTGCCACATATCAGCAGCTTTGGCACATTCCGCGTTAACTTTTTTGATACAATGTTTCAGATTTAGGCTAGCTAAGATGCCAGACAGGGTCCCTACAAATAACATGCAAGTTATAAGACATAAACTGTCTTCTTTAGCTGGTAATAAAAAATGGCAAAAATATACTTACAATTTTACATCCTGAATTTCCTCAAAATGTACTTTCTTAGTTCTGCAAATCCGAATTACATGAGCCATGTCATGGGTTCTCAAGGTTGATCACACAGTTCGAAATTGTACTGTAATTTCGAGTATATTCCAAGTGCAGTTACATCCTCCATACTGCACTCAAAATGAAATAAACATTAAATTCCACAGCGTCTTTTCGATAATTGCGATTGAAAGACTTCATATTTTTCCCACATTATGATCTGAATCATTCAATGACAGAACAGAAACACGCATGCCGATGTCAACACACTTCAGCCTCGCTGCTTCAATACGATGTATTTCATGTAGAACTGGCACAGATGCTGCTGGAATCCGATGTAAGTTACTTCATGTAGATAAATCCAGACCATAATCACGAAATTGCGTCGAATCGACAAAAATACCAAAACGTATTCATTCCAGATCAAATGGAAAAGTTGTTGCAATGCGCATTCATTCACAATATGTCTCCAAATTTCAATTTTAAGTAGACCGAACGCCATTTTCTTTCGAAACTTTCGTCTAGCGCGCGACCAACTACAAATTTATCTGGGCGGAGTTACATGCGCATTGATAATGTTGTTGTATAATGATGCAACTACGCTTGTGTATTTAGTTTGGAATACGGCATACATTCAGTTACTTTGTTTCTTGTAGTGTATTTTTATTTATATATTTAAGCCTTGGGTAGAATAAGAAAATGAGCATATAATAAAAAGGTTACTGCATTTGTATGGGAAAATATGAGCTCGTTTTGTCGGATGGATATACTGTACTCCCAAGGTCGTGCAGTACAGCCATCCGAAAAACTCGTTCATATTTTCCCATACAAATGCAGTAACCCATAAATACGACATCCGGGGATCTGAGGGTATTATGATTTCTGTAAATATGAATGGTCCATACATTTTCTGATGCGGGAATTTACATCCAGGGACACAGGAGTATTTATTTTGGCAATATGAGTGATCAGAAATGTTCGTATATGCGAGATTTAAAACAACAAATTTTCCCAGGAAGAGCACCATACCTAAAATCAGGTTATTTCATTAATGTATCTCCCTAGAAAACAAACAGGTTTAAATCTGAGGCGCCTCACAGGGTGAAAATGTCTCTAAAATAATATAGACGGCAAAATCGTTGTGCAGCAACTCAAGTGTTTATTTTCTTCCCCATAAATATTAGCCAAATGTTTTGCTTATTTCGCCAGATTTAAATTTATCGCAAATTGCAAAATTGGCGATGAACGGGTCGATCCTTGCAATAGCGCGTGAAGCACTTATGTCTTTTTCTGTAACAATATACAAGATTAAACATTTATTGATTTCACATGTTTTCGCCCAGTTTTCATGACATGTTTAAAATTTATCTGACAACTTTATATCATTCACAGAGATCTTTAGATCATCGATTTGAACGTGTCTAGCCAGAATAACCGACCCACCCCCTTTTGTTTTTGTTACGTACGACCAACACAAAAACCTCCAACCAACGGAGATTGTTGCATAAATTTAAGGGGTCAGAGTAAATTATTTACAGTAAATATCAAGAATAACAACAATACTCATTAATTGAATTTTAAGTTTAATGTTATAATCCAAGTTATCTGTAATACTTTAATTTTGATAATCATTTTTATTATAGATTTTATTTTCTTATCCGTTATATATCTATAAGAGAGAACCGTTCACTTAGATTGAAAGTGTATTGAGTACATAATATCAAACAATTTTAGTCACGAAAAATTTCAGATTTTACCTTAAAAATCTGATAATATTTTCACCAATAATATCGACACTTTTAAATATTAACAACAAAAACTAATATTGGGAATTTGGTAATCCACATGTTGTCAGCTAGAAGCATTCCCTTATTATTAAAATGAAAATAAAACTTTACAACAATTTAGTAAAATAACATTTACTAGCCATAATTCAATTTATTAATTCCTTATAGACATATCTACTGATCTGGCATTAAGAATGAACTGTAGACATTTGTTGATGACTCAAGGGCTCATCGGCTCAAGTTTTATCATATATTCGTCAGATTGTGTGTGTACTACCAGTTAGTTTTTGTTAATCATTGTATTGAAATGAACATTTTAACAGTGCTCGCTGAGTGTGAATAGTTATGAGAGAACATGAAGTGAACATTTAATACCTTCGTAGGGAAGCTTCGTCTGAAACGAGGTTCTAACGATGTTTACCCGAATATTTGTTGCGAAGTAAATCGTCGTTGACTCCGGTACTTTGCATAATATCGATTACATTGTCGTCTGAAGTTCGTCGTTGGTAATGCTTCGTTGTCTTTAAAGCATTTTGTAATTACTAATTCCTCGACCTTGTTAAGTCCTTTGCGCTAGTAACTGTTAAATATGTTATTAACTTGAGCGAAAACATGGTACGAAGGTATTGGAAAATCTACAGAGCTCTTCCTCTCACTACTATCCAATTATTATTATCACCTCACCCAAATTACACTAGTTTCCCATGACCCAAATTGTATTCGTGTCCCATCACCCAAATTACTCTCCTACCACATCACCCAAATTACACTCTTGCTACATCACCCAAATTACACTCTTGTCCCATCACCCAAATTGCACTCTTGCCACATCACCCAAATTACACTCCTGTCCCATCATCTAAATTACACTCTTGTCCCATCACCCAAGTTACACTCTTGCCACATCATCCAAATTACGCTCTTGCCACATGACCCAAATTACACTCGTGTCACATTATCCAGATTACGCCAGTTTAGACAACATTAACAGAATCCGACATAGGGACAGTGTAGGATAAAGCATCGTGTCTGACGGAAAAAGATGATCAGAAGGGTGGAATTGTCCACTCTAACATTGATGCATTATGAAGGTGATATTTTCCTTTTCTTCCGGAACGAAAACAGAGTCGAAGTCAAAATGGCGTATTGTGGATACTAATTTAACTTTCAAACAGTAAAACACCCCATGAAAATTTTTAAAACGAAGAGCGTTAAAACTTATTTTTACACAAAAAAAAGTCAGTGCAAATTTTAACTGACATTTAAACACATATCAACATTTAAAGAACACGAGTTGAGACAACCGATGCAATGGCAATACGTCGAGTCCGAACAGTGTACTGCAGATAGCTTCCACAATGTCACAGATGTGAACCGGTGAAAAATGCAAAGTCGCTTCTTGTTCATAAGATTAATTGAAACAGACAAAAAACAATGATATAGTCCTCGAATCAAGGATAAAAAATTATTATTATTATTATTATTATTATTATTGGCAGAGATCTGATATAGAAGCATTCTATACTGTTATATAACTGTAAGACGATTATATAATTTAAGTCATATAATATAGGCGGATCTGGCAGTGACAGAAAAGAATAAATGCAGATTGTAAAAAAACAATCCTGTGAAAGATTTGTATTAAAACATGGAAACACGATCTGGTTGTCCTGATTGCAATTTTGGCGATTGTGTTGTTGGGAGTTGAATACTGCACATTAGCTCTTGGTGTCCATGTACAATAGTAATGCACTACGAAAACAAGAACAAAAATATATTCAGCCGCATAGGGCAAAGGATGTCATATGAAATGACACCGATTCTTTTGAGAAAGCGAGAAACCAATGTTTGCAGACGTCTGTTGAATTGGCAAGTACTCTAGAGTTTATTCACTGCTCGAGGAAAGACGATTTTCGACGTATAATTGGTATTTATTGGCGTGTAAAACATAAAATAACGCGTGAAAGTTGTGAGAAAGGCACACATCTAATGTTGTACTAATCCCCACAAAAATGACAGTAACAATATAAAACAAACAGGGACTCCTCCACTAGCCACAATATTTGTTCTGACAGAATTTGTAGCAAATGTTCTATAAAGTTAAATTCACACATTGGCTACATTTTACCTTCAATGTAAAAATGTAAGATAACTGAGTGGACTCTCCAGTTTTGTTACCTGGTAGCTTTGAAAAGGTAAGTCCGCCGACTTTCTTTTTTCTTCCTATGTCAATCAAATACAAATAAATTTTGATATATAACTTGGAGAAGTTAAGAATAACTCCTGTGCAAATTAGTATGTTTTTTATTACAGGTGTGTAATCATTACATTCTTTGAAATTAGTAAGTAATGTTTTCTTTATTACAGGTTTTTGATCATCTCATTCTGTGTAAATTGGTTGGTCATATTTTCTTTACCACAGGTGTGTAATCATCTCATTCTGTGTAAAATAGTAGGTATTTCTTCTTTATTACAGGTGTGTAATCATCACATTCTGTGTAAATTAGTAGGTATTTTTCTTTATTACAGGTGTGTAATCATCCAATTCTGTGTAAATTAGTAGGTTATTGTTTCTTTACTACAGATGTATAATCATCCCATTCGGTGTAAATTAGTAGGTATTTTTTTTTCATTATTACAGATTCTGAATATTATAGATTATGTCAGCTTTTTTCCGTAAGAAGATAACTGGGGTACAAAATGAAAACTGGCTCCGCTCAGCTCGCTTCTCTCCTTCAGCTCATATTGCAAGACATTTTGTATAAATCTCATTACTTGATTGTTTACTTTTTTGTTTTTTTGTTTTCTGTAGTTAAAAGTTAACTCTCTCAAAATCAGAATTGCTGGGAGAAAAGTGATATAAATTATCTGTAATGATAGTGATAAAACGACTTGGGTGGGTGACTTAGATATTTTCTGTCTAATACCCGTGGTGTTACCATGGTCTAGGACTTTTGAAAACAAGTTCTCGTGGGAGTGAGGTGTAGGATCATGGTAATTTGAAATATAAAAAGAAATACACGTGACTGTTTCTTGTAGATAATTGGTGTTTGATAAATAGAACGGGGTGTGGGCCAGGATATATGCGCGAAATGTTACTTACAGTTAAAATGTACAGTACTTTACCAGTAGAAACACAAGTAACCCGTTTATTAAAAATTTAAAAGCTTATCTGATTTGGAATAAACGTCCTTCGTATTGCTAAACTGGTAATAACGTAATTCAATTCCAGTAAACTCGACTGAGCAATAATTGCTAAACCAGGAAATTATTGGAATCCATAATGTCTGCAATTAATGTATGAATAATCCAAAAGAAAATGCACAGATGACAGTAAAATTAAATTGTTTCTAACATCTTCGCGGGTTTATTTTTCTATCCAGTTAATAATATGATATATAATAATATATAACTGTAACTGTCCAGTTAATGATAAATGAACTGGGGGCTTTTTACATTAGACATAAAGATAACTACAAAAGTAAGGACTACAATGTTTTCATACAATTGTCATTATTATGTTGGCTTAGTGTAGGAGAAATACATGAAATTGTTTAAAATCAACAAAACACTGTGGCAAAGTCTATAATTTACAAGGAATAAAAAATTTAGTACATGCAATGATTTGAAGAAAACTCTTACGATTTCAGACAGAATCATGACTTGGTCTGCTTCTGCGGGCCGCTTATATAAAGTTCCCTATCTGGAGTATGCCGAACAGTGCCGAAAATGAATACAACAATAAGGCGACTAACGTATCCCTTAGTAACAGACAAGATGCTGTTACTTAGCACGTTCCTGATTCTAGGACAAGAAAGGCACATTACCTCGAAACACAGCGTATGTTTCTCTTTAAGTGCTATATTAGTTTCTGTTCGTATCTGACTGGCAATAATGAAAAGAAGAAAGTCGGCTGACTGAATTTCGTTGCATTTATAAATGTTATATGTATATATATAGTAGCAGCAGGCAGCAGCAGGTATATATGGGCAGAGCAGCAGTATATGGCAGCAGCAGTGGCATATATATGTGTGTGTGTGTGTGTGTGTGTGTGTGTGTGTGTGTGTGTGTGTGTGTGTGTGGTCCTCGTTTCAATTTTATAATTGTAAAATTTTCTATGATTGTGAAATTCTGTTTTATTCTTATAGCGTGAAATAATAAAATAAAAACAGAATGGCACTAATTGTTCTTTGTTAGAAATTTGCTTAACAGGAAAATATATTTACAATACTAGATGAACTTAAATATGGTTTGCCATTATTGCATATTATTAAGTTTGTTATTGTAAACGTTTCTTGTTTCAAATATCATATTTTATGATAATTATTCTTGAAAATGAATTGTTCATAACTGAAAGTTTTAAACCTTGATGAAATTAGAAATTCTGTATTTATTTCAATTTATGAAAATATTATTAAGAAATAATTGTTTCCTACTTCATTTCAATACAGCTTTGTTTCGCTTTGATTAACTTATTATTTGATTATTTAAATAATTTGATCTGATATTTCAAACGTAGGAATTCTAAACACAAATCAAGGCGGTTGTCGTTCATTTTCCTTCAGTATAAGCAGAATCATTTCTTGTTTATTTTCATATGTTATTTTAGACATAGAATATTTTTTATTTAACTAATGAAGCATTTGTATCTGCGATCGTCATAGTTCGCTTCCCATTGTTACATACATGATTAGATTGTTTTGATGGAATTATAAATCTAACGTTACTGTTACAAAAAGGTCAATATGCTCTTATAAACTCTCACCTTGTAGGGATACGGAGTTTACCCGCAATAACTTGGATGATAAACTGGCGGACAGCACAAAAGTATCACATTCTCCATACAAACTATCATCATACACATACAGTTACAACAAAACTAAAAAGTTATCAACTTGACTCAAACACAGCATCACGAAGAATTTATCAAATAAATCTATACAGTATCAATTATTACACTCTCCTCAACCTCCTCCTCCACCTCTCATCATCAGCATCATCATCATCATCATCATCATCGTAATAATAGTAGAAATAATACTAACAAAAACAAACATGAGTACCAAAAAGGACAGCAACAACAACAACAATAATATTAATTAGTGTCAAACAATGATGATAATAAAGCATATAACAAATATACTATCATTATTATCATCAATATAAATAATAATAATATTAATCATCACATATATAAAAATAATGTTTTTCTTTTTCATTTTGATTGTATATAACATTGCGTTATAGACACATTTTTGAATACCGTGAACAGTTATACTCAAAAAAAAAAATTTCTTCATACAACTGATCGAATAACCATATAGTATACTCATTGAAACATTTATATAGCAACATCGTTTATTGAATGTATTCACTTTCAGATGATGATGCCATATAAATGTCTAATTTCATTAAAAAAATAATTTATATGGATGAAAACAACTTCAAATTGTGATACTCCTATCTCAAAATGGGATGAACTCACCTCTTTTACTAAAAGAGAGAGAGAGAGAAATCTACACCAATGAGAGCGGAAAGTGTTATCAAAGGATCCTACAGGATAGTACCATTGGCATAATTTTTAAATACGATTAAATCAAATTACCATAGAGATTAGATCATTTTTTTTTCCTTCGCACTATACTGTGATTCGAACTCGAGTCGTCGGGTATCGGCAATCATCGCTATGTACCACATACAAATATTTATGGACAAGGCGACAATAGCATTTCTTTTATCGGGCAATTTTATCAAGTATTGAATAGGTCGTCTTAAGAATGGTAGTCGAGTCTATTTGATGCAATATTGCAAATTTCGGAACATAAATCAGCCTTGAAAACATCTCTTCTTTGAAATATAGAAATACACAAGCCAAATTTACAATACAGTACAACCTGTCTTGAAAGACCACCCCTTTTGTCAAAAAAGCATGGGCTTTCAAGACAGATGGTCTCTCACAACAGGTCATAATGCTATATAATCAATAAATTTGTGCATTGAGAACATGGTCTCTCAAGACAGGTGGTCCCACATAGTAGTGGTCTTTCAGGACAGGTTTTACTGTATCTTCTCAAAACCTCGTAGGTAAAGCCGGTAGGCGGGCGTGACCGTATAAACCATTTCATGATATATTTAATTCTACGTATAACCTCCTTGAAGAGTAATATCATTCTGTACCTGAATGCTTATTGCGCAAACATCTAAGAGTCAAATATTGAGATAAATATCTCCGTAAAAGACCAAATATATTTAAATCTCTAGAATTTATGAATACCCGGAATACAAGAATTTTTAATGATCCATCAAATGACATTTACAAAACAATGACACACATATAAATATATTCAGTTATCTTATAAATGGTTTGACTGTACATTTCTTAAACATGAATTTGAATTCCATAACATCTGATGTCATCTTCATCTTATTACCCTTAATGATTTCTTTCTTGTCCGTACAGAGACACTTATTGTATTTATCTGCTCACTATTTGATCTGATCTGCAGCTGCATGTATATGTAACTTTGTATCTATTTTTTTATATTGTACACTATAGACGATGATACCTTTTTGTTTATTTACTGTCTGCCATTCAGTTCCTTTACTTGAAAATGTATCCACATGGCTGGTGTGGACTACTGGGATGAAAAAAGATTATCTATGTACTAAAGACACATGGGAACTATCACGGTCAAATAGCGTTGTTAGCTCTGTTATTCGGCACGAATTGTTCTTAATTAAGAGAAAACCTTTAGAGCTGAAAAAAAAAAGAAAATGACGATTAATACAACCTACTAGATATTTTGCTCCTGATTCTATTGACAGAAACCAACAATTCATTAACAAATCATCAACAACTCATTAACAACTTATTACAATTCATCAACAATTCATCAACAACTCATCAACAACTCACCAACAACTCATCAACAACCCATTAACTCATTAACAATTCATCAACAACTCATCAACAGTTCATCAACGACTCATCAACAACTCATCAACAATTCATCAAGACCTCATCAACAATTCATCAACAACTCACTAACACTTCATCAACAACCCACTAACAACTCATCAGCAATTCATCAACAACCCATTAACTTATTAACAATTCATCAGCAACTCATCAACAATTCATCAACGACTCATCAACAATTCATCAACAACTCGTCAACAATTCATCAACACCTCATCAACAATTCATCAAGATCTCGGGTTACTGTGTCATTGCTAGTAAATTGAAATACCGTCAATGATCTTTAAAAGTTGATAATTACACTGGATAATCAACAATATTAGTATTTCCTTAGTTTAACTTTCTTCGTTTGGTTGACTTACCAGTAATAAAGACAGGAAAATTGATTATCTGAGGTGACCATGTATACTTAAAGGTGTTAAATTCTTTCAAAGTTTAAATAATAAAACGGTATGCAAGTTAGGCTAAAATGTTTGTGAAGCAATTAATACAAGGAAAACAATGCTATGTGAGCAATCCATCCTTCACGTATCTTATAGCTTATAGAAGTTTGTTTTCTATTGAAATAACTATAATTATAACTATAATATTCCGTGTCAAAAATATTTCCATATGTGCTTTGGTATAAATACTCTTATTGAAAATTGAATTATATTTGAATTTTGGTTGACATGTTGCAAATGTAGTATCGAAATTTTAATTTCATTGTTCATCCTTGTCCTGCATAATTGTTATCACTCTTTGTTGAATAAATTAGAGCCAAGCATAGCAAAGTTGCCTCCTTTTTAACAGTATAAATGGGGCGGGGGGGGGCCTCGCCGATTTGTTTCATCAAAAAATAGCTTTTAAAAAAGTTTTTTTTTTAAAAAAAAAAAGAACACTCAGACAAAGCCATAGTTTTAATATATTAAATGGCTTCTTTTGCATTTGTTTAGGATTGTCTCCAAAATGAACTGTATATTGCTTCTTGATTTGGAATGTACGGACGATGTGAAGACTTGCACGATGTGGAAGACGATGGTTCTTTGAATTCTGGATACAGTGCGGGGGGTGTACCTGTGTTGCACGATTTATGTTTTGTTTGTATATCCTACCTATAGCACAATGTAATGCTTGGATCTCGGAAATATTGTTCCCATGATCTGTCACTGCTTGATCAGAGGCCGGATGTGAATTACTTCCCTAATATAAGATAGGAGCAAATGTAAAGCCTCTTGGTTGGGTAGTTTCTTTTAGCGCTAATTGGCAAGAACATGTTTACAGCTGGTGGTAGGCATATTAAACAGCCTGCTTTATCTCCTTAGCATTTCCCCACATTACAGTATTATTACAACAAAGCTGTTGCTTTAAAGGGGTTCTGGTCATTCGAGTGATTAAACTAATAATCGGTTTATTGTTAATTGCATATTATATTGCATTTTATTTGTTATAGAAATCCATCTATCCATTTTCATTATTTAAATAGTAATGATATTAATACAACAATATATACATCAAATAAATAAAATGATATATATGAAATAGGGAAATAAGTGCTATTCTGGAATTTATACGTCTTCGTTCTAACCCTTGGTCACTTAAGGGTGTGTCCTGCCATTAAAAAGTACAAGAAGATTTACGTCAAATTAAAGTGCATGAAATAGGAAAGAGTATAATTCCTGAATCGTCCTTTCACTAAATATGTCATATCACTACGTGACTTTTCATTCGGATCTGATCATGGATGCCAGGGTTAAATATCTAAATTTTCTATTGTGTGCATTCAAGTATAACTCCTCACCACCCTCTACATTCTCACATATATATTATGATGTTAACCAGACTTGACTGTATTGTGCAGTGATCTTACTAACTTGAAGGCTGTCAGCCCATATCTAACAAAACTCAGATAACACGTGCAGTGCCTCATTACCTCATCTTACGAACTTTTGCTTACACCTTATCAAAACAAACACTGTCAGAAAATCTTACTGACTTTAAGACTGTCAGCTCACATCTGCCTGAAGTCAGAAAATACGTGCAGTGCCTCATTACCCAATGTTGTGAACTTTTGCTCACGCTTTATCAAAACAAACACTGTCGCAAAATGTGTATTGCGTGGCCATAATATTAGAAAATAAATGGTTTTTCACTGAGTACCTCCTTCCAAAATTTAAAAAAATAAAAAAAATAAAAAATTGGGGATAAATAACGTTCATGTTATGCACCGTTATAAGTAAGAAAATTGGCTAGAACACAATTTATTTCCCAGTTGATTAACATGGGGCAATTCTAAGGCGAATCGTACACAACCATCAATATTTAAATTACATGATTATGGTGTTAAAATAATAAATATCCAATGTGAGCCACAACGATCAAATTTCAAATACAACAATCATGGTGATTTTAAAAAATCCACTTTCAGCAACAACTATCAATATTTAAATACAACAAATATATTTGTAAATTAAAAATGACCAAACTTCAGCCATAGACATCAATATTAAAATACAACAAACGTGGTGATAAAATAAAAAGTCCGATTTCAGCCACAATGGTCTGTTACGACCCTGTAGTTAAATTACATGTGTGTTAAAATTTGAATTCTTTATAAATCTTTTGATTTCATTTTTATTTCATTTTTTATATCATTAAATGTAATTATTATTATGATGATGATTATGTTCGCAGGGTCTGATATTTTGTTAGAAACATCGTGTTTATTTAGAACGTAAAAGTGACTCGCGTAAGCACGATTTTTGCATGACGGTTTTGTCATATTAAGTAAACAGTCGGAAATAGCTATGTAAATGATTGGCTATGACCACGGTCATTTCTAATAATACTTGTTGACATTCTATACTACGTTGGCGATATTTCGAAATCGCACGATTTCTTCATGCTTGTACATGAAATGACGTATTAGTTTGCTTTAAAATACTCAGGTAGCTGCGAACTAGTAGTCATATTGGAGCGTCATATTTTAACATCTTAGAGAGTCACATCATATAGAGTTTTCAATACCTTAAGAAGGTATTCTTTTGTGCTGGAAAGAGTTGTTCGTTCGTACGTATGAAGAATAACATGTGTTTTGTTATTGAGGATAGTTCTACTTCGTCTACCTTCTAAATAATAATTATTTTCCCTGGAGAACTATACAACTGGCTTTGGACAAAGACATTTGCTGAAATTATTTCTAAATTGGAACAGAACAATACAAATTGTGATTCACAGTGAAAATTCTGGACATTTGTGTTTAACCTTCGTCTGACATCATCATCCGCCATCTTGGAACGGAATTGAGATTCAGACTACGTCAATTTAGAACTGTTTAGTCACAGGACTTATGTGTTTTCACAATATTAGGACAAATTTTTGGATCTTCTTCGTAAATCGTAAGTCTTGTTTCATATATTTACCTTTTCACCGTGTTTTCTAGGGAAATAAATTATTTTTGTTAAAGTTTACAAAGCTTGTTGTAGCCACTCTTTTCTTTGTTACTTTAAACGAGCTGATACGTAACAGGTCAATATTCATATACAACAAACGTGATAAAATAAAAAGGTCCGATTTCAGCCACAGTGGTTAACATTCAAATATAACAAACTTAGTGATAAAATAAAAAAGATCTGATTTCAGCCACAGTAGTCAATATTCAAATACTACAAACTTAGTGATAAAATAAAAAAGATCCGATTTCAGCCACAGTGGTCAATATTCAAATACAACAAACTTAGTGGTAAAATAAAAAAGATCCGATTTCAGCCACAATGGTCAATATTCAAATACAACAAACAGGATGTTAATCAAATGAGATCTAATTTCAGCTACAATTGTCAATATTCAAGAACAACAAGCAGGAATGTAAAACAAACACGATCCAATTTCAGTCATAGCTATCGATATTCAAATGCAACAATCATGGTGGTTAAATACAAAAAAGATCCCATTTCAGCACAACTACCAGTATTCAGATGAAAAGAACATGGATGTAATATAATAAAGATCCAACTTCATCCATAACTATCAATATTAAAACACAACAAATACGGTTACAAAATAAAATGAACCCAATTTTGGCCATAGCGATCAATATTCAAATACAAGAATCATGTTGGAAAGATACAAAAAAGATCACAGTTCAGTCTCAACCATCAATATTAAAATTAAACAAACATGGCAGTAAAATTTTTTTAAAAAAACATCCAATTTCAGCCACAACAATCAATATCTAAATACAACAAACATGGTGGAAAAATAAAAAATGAACCAATTTCAGCTACAACTACGAATATTTTTTTTCAGCAAGCATGGTGGTAAAATAAAAAGGATCCGATTTCAGCCACAACGATCAATATTAAAATGAACAAATGAGGCACAAACGAAACAGACAAAAGCTAAATGATGTCAATAGTGAATAAAGAAAATAAAAAACAAACCAATGAAACTCAAAAACGTAAAATGAACTAAAACTACATAGATGAAACAAGCATAGCTCAGACTAGGTAAATCAAAATATAAAGGAATCTAGCAGAATAAGAAAGGTAAACACAACATACAAAAGTAAAATTTAATCAGATACACATATTGAATGAAACATAGAATACAAATCACTCAGTCAAATGCTAAACAAAATAAACAATATATTAATGGTTGCTAAGAGTTGGATAGGAACGTGGCTCCAAAGAGATATTTGACCATGTTGTCAGCTTGATTATGGTACAAGCATGTAAATGTGGAACACTAAAATGGTCTAGGTGTGGCATAAGTTTCCTTATTTTCTTGAAAATATTTCCTAACTGTTGATGGCAGAGTTAAACTTGAACGTAAAAGGTGTATAATAGGGTAACTACACTCACTCCAAAACTACAATAGGGTAACGACACTCACTCCTGTACTACAAGAGGGTAACTACACTAGCTTCTAAGCTACAATAGGGTAATGACACTCACTCCTATACTACATAGGGTAACTACACTCACTCCTAAACTACAAGAGGGTAATGACACTCAGCAGCAGGCAGGGTGAACTCTACAAATTGGTTTCGAGCAAATTTGTCTAAAACATAAATGTTCCTACAGAGGCTGAAAAAAAAGGTCAGTAACGCTAAACCGAACCTCCTAACTTTTATTATTACCGTATAGTTTGAAAAATAAAATAATAAATCGTTTGGGTTAGCTCATTTTTGTTATTTTATTTTTGATTTTTTTTTTTGTTTTTTATGTCATAGTGCGTTTAGTTTACTCGCCGGGTCAATTAATTTTTGTCGTTCACCCTGCCTGCTGCTGTAAATCTTGATAAAATCAAGGACCAAAGATTTTATCTAGACCTATACGATATCTAGATCTTGGATCATGTAGATTTATTGTAATAAATCCAAACGGAACAGCTTGTGCTTGAGCAAAAAAGTTTCTGAACTTCATCATATCCATATCCCCTGAACACCAAGTATAATAAATATTCTGTAAAGTATAATTATCTACTCCATTAAACATTACTAAAATATTGCAGTTGTCTCTGATCACTTTAGATATTTGTGTATATCGTTGTGTGACGTATATAACATCTGTATTCTTGTGTCTACCTCGAGAAAATATTCTAGCTGGATTTGTTTGTCTGTCCAACATAACGTCATCGTACACCACTAAATTATCAATAAATCCATCTAGGTCATTTACAGATGGGGCCTCATCAATATCGGTGATAAATTCAACATCATTACCGTCTTCATTCTGCAATTTTGCATTTTCATTAAAATCTTTAAGTACTTCGTAACAGTGTTGATCATCTACAGATGGCGCTACTAAATACAATTTACTCCATTTTAACCACCGCATTATTAAATTTAATAATAGTTGTGTTTTACCTGATCCAGATGGACCTATTATAATCATCCTTATCGAATTTGGTAATGCTGGGTGATGCTTCACTGGCTCCTGTTTTCGTGTCGCCGAAAAGTCAATTATATCCATATAATAAATAATATGAGTCTATATTGTGTTCGATGTAAAATTCCTACACCCACTGCTGAATTAACTACAATAACAACAAAAAAAAAAAAAACGACGTGCTCTGACAGGCAAATGTGTAAAATGTGGCACGAAGAAATACAAATTTGTCAAAACAAATACAGGTGGAGATATAGCCGCTTTATTAGGAAAATTACCAGGAACTCCGTGGGCTAAATACCCCGGTGAGAAACATATTCCTGGATATAATTATTGCGGTCCTGGAACTCGACTTGATATCCGACTTGATGATCAAGATCAACCAAGACCAGGAGAGCATCCAGTAAATAAAATTGATAAAGCATGTCATGTTCATGATGTTGCGTATAAAAGTAAAGATTTACAACAAAGGCATCTCGCAGATGTAAAACTGATTCATGCATTAAATTCTATACCAAATAAATCTGTCAGAGATAAATTAGTTAGTTTTCTAGTAAAATCTGCCATGAAAAGTAAAATAATGTTAGGGGCTGGTAATTAATTATATAAATATTATAATGGAATCCATTTATTATAGCCCAAGAGGATATTGGAGAGGTAGATCAGCTATTACTAAGTTATCTGAAGCAGCAAAAGTCTCACATTCTGTTGCTGCAGCTTGGTTAGCACGACAGGCAATATGGCAAATTTATCTACCACCACCTAAAAAAATTCAATATTCACATTTTGATGTCAGCGTCCCTAATGAGGTTCATCAAGAAGATATTTTATTTTTACCACACGATACCATTCAAATTGGTAGACGTCAATCACGCACATACAAATACGCATTAACTGTCGTTGATGTTGCAAGTAGATATAAAGAAGCTGAACCATTATCAACAAAGACAGCGTCTGAAGTTTCATCTGCGTTTGAACGAATTTATCAGCGAGGATCTGGACCACAAGGTGGTCTACGATGGCCACAGTTATTACAGGTTGATCCTGGCAAAGAATTTCTCGGTGCAGTATCATCGTTGATGAAGAAATGTAACGTTAAAATCAGACGAGGACATACTGAAATTCATCGTGATCAGGCAATTGTTGAACGATTTAATCGAACACTTGCTGAGCGGTTATTTGGATACCAATATGCAAAAGAAATATCTACTAACTTTAAATCCGGTGAGAGATCTCGTGAATGGGTTGCAAGGTTACCAAATGTGATAGCTGCATTAAATAACGAAATTACTCGTTCAACTTCCATGAAACCTTCTAATGCGATCACAAAAAAATATATACCCTCGTAGCAATGACAGACATCAACCTCAACCAGTATTAGGTAATGTAACTGTAAGATATTTATATGAACCTGGCGAACTTGAAGGTGGTAAAAAAAGAACAACGATCCTATCTGGAGCGTGACTACACATACAATTTCTAGTGTAGTTAGATCCACTGGTAGACCTCCAATCTATAGATTAGATTCTACAGCCCCTCAACGTGGATTTGTACGTGAACAATTACAGGTAATCCCTGAAGACACAAAATTACCACCACATACAATTACATAACCAGAACCTCTACGTCGATTACATTCAAGACAGGTCAGCATCACATTATCACGTGTATGACCAAGATCACTATTAATTCTATCTACGGTAAATTGTCTTGGATTATTATTCGAATATTGCCATAACATATTACAGTTGCAACTTGCACAATTATTATTCTGTTGTGCTTTTAGTTTTATACTAAATTCAACATCAATATCAAAGTCACGCTTATTTTTTTTATCACACTGCTTATAACCAGATAGTTTTTTTCTTATTACGTCATTATTAATAGTTTGATCATTATTTTCTGTAAAATTCATAATAACCCTATATAGTTGAGATATTCTTCTGACCCTAGAAACTGCGAGATAAACTAAATTTGACCATTCGATCCGATCATCTATAATCCAGATATTTGTATCAGAAATAGTTAACCCCTGTGATGAGTGAATAGTTATAGCGTATCCTAACGTCCACGATGATTTATTCATACTCAGCACATTCTCAACGACATTAATATCAACTAAAACAATATCATTCAAGACAAGATTCTGTATTCCACCATCAGGAATTTCAACATCAATATTCTGTCGTCGAGTATC